>CANXYI011100222.1:0-12074 GCA_948208565.1 Hura crepitans | reverse complement strand
AACTTAGCATCAAAATAACTCAAGTATCAAAAGTTACTCAAATGACTCTTTCTAATTCACCATAGGTCTAAGGATGAAATGTCATACTAAAACATAATCAAGTGCCCAAGGCATTGTAAAGCTTATTCCAAAACCTTAATTTAAACCTTAAGTCTCTATCTAATATAATAAAAGAAGGCACTCTATGCAATCTAATAATCTCATCAATATATAACTTAGTGTGCTTCTCTAAAGAGTAGTCTATCCTAACCCATATGAAATGTGCAGTCTCCATCAATTGATTTACCATAGCCTAAACTGAATCACATCTACTTCTTGTCATAGGTAAATTAACTACACAATCAATAGTAACTCTATCCTACTTCCACTAAGGAATTGCTATAGGATAAAGCAATCTAGAGGGAACTTGATGATCAACCTTTATATGTTAAAAAGTAAGGCACTTGGTCAAAAAACTCTAACACATCTCTCTTTATGTCTTGCCACCAATACAAATCCTAATACATCTTAGTGCTACTAGGATGAATAGCATATCGAGCATTATAAGCTTCTTGCAAAATCTTCTTCTTCAAATCTTTCACATCTAGAACATATATCATGTTGTGGTAGTATAAATAACCATCACTCTTGATCTCAGACTTAGTGGGCTTTCCCTCTTAGATCAAACTCATAACACTCATAAGCCTATAATCATTTTTTGGTGAATCCTTTACTTACTGCAAGAAATTTGGCTTGACTTGCAACTTAACCAAAAAAAAAACCATCATCCATAAGTTTTAACTTGACATTCATTCCCCTCATGGCTAACATAAACTTTTTACTCAAAGCATTAGTTACCACATTAGCTTTTCTCGGATAATAATCAATAAGTCAATCATAATCCTTGATTAGTTCTATCCATCTTTTTTGTCTCAAGTTTAACTCTTTCTATGCGGAATGACATTTCAAACTCTTATAATCAGTATAAACATAGCACTTCTTCATCTAGAGATAGTCTCTTCAAATCTTTATAGGAAAAACAATCACAATAAGATCCAAATCATGCGTAGAATAGTTCTTCTCATGCGACTTCAGTTGTCTCAAAGCATAAGCAATAACTTTGCCCTCTTTCATCAAAGCAAACCCTAAACCATTAAAGGATGCATCACAATAGATGGTGAAATCTTTGCTAGATATTGGCTATGTGAGAGTAGAAGCTTACATCAACATGGCTTTTAACTTGTCGAAACATTCTTGACATTTGCCATCCCAAACAAACTGAACATTCTTCTTCAATAGATGTGTCATGGGTGCTACAATGATGGAAAATCCTTTAACAAAATGTCTATAGTACCAAGTGAAATGTAAAAAATGTTTGATCTCAATTGTGTTCCTTGGTGGCTTTCACTTTATAATAGCCTTTATCTTGCTAGGATCCTCCTAATACCTTTTACAGAGGCTATGTATCCTAAGAAAGATATGTCACTTAGCCAAAACTCACATTTACTGAGTTTGGCATAAAGCTTTTTTACCCTTAAAGTCTATAAGACAATCTTGAGATGTAATTCATGATCTTCTCTACTCTTGGAGTATACAAAAATGTCATCAATGAAGACCATAACAAATTGATAAAGGTAGGGTTAGAAGACTTAGTTCATTAAATCCATGAAATTTGCTAGAGCATTGGTAAGCCCAAATGGCATCACTAGAAACTCATAATGGCTATAACTTGTTCATAATGTAGTCTTAGCCATATCTACCTCTTTGACCTTGAATTAGTAATATCCTAACCTTAAGTCAATCTTAGAGAAAACATCCATTCCTTTAAGCTGATTGAACAAATCATCTATATGAAGCAATGGATAATTGTTCTTAATAGCTACTTTATTTTGCTATCTATTGTTGACAAATAACTCTAAGCAACCATCATTCTTCTTTACAAACAATACCAATGCTCCCTATAGAAACACACCTGTCCTTATGAAACCCATGTTAAGCAACTCTTGCAACTGGGTCTTTAACTATTTTAACTCCATAGGAGCCATTCTATATAGAGCTATAGATATCGATGCAGTGCCAGGTAAAAACTCTATAACACACTCGAGTTCTCATTCTAGGGGAAAGTCGCTAAACTCTTTAGGGGAAACATGTAAGTACAATATCACCACAAGTATAAGGCTTGCTTTTGGTTCTTCTTTTTTGGTATCATACACATGTGCTAATAAAGCCTATCAACCTTTTCTTAACATCCTTATAGCTATAATAGTGGATATAACATTAGATAAAAAGTATATCCTCTTACTAACAACTGCATTATCCATCCCATCACTAGCCATAAAAGATATCTGCATCTGCCTAGAATCTACAATTACCTAATACTTGGACAACCAATCCATACCCATGATCAAGTTGAACACATTGAATGGTAACTCAATGAGATTAACTAAAAACTCGTGTCGTTGCACCATAAATGACACTCTTTGTAAACCTTGTTCACTATAACATGCTGACCTATATGGTCGCTAACCATAATCTCTATGTCAAGAAGTTTTAATGCTAACCCCTAGCTTTATACTTGTGTAGTGTATATGTAAAAGTGTGTGAAGCCAAAATCTTACAATGCTAATGTAGAAGAATTAAAGAAAATAAAGGTACTTGGTATCCATTAGGTGAATATGTCTTCTCTTTGGTTATAATAGCATACTACCTAGCAGGTGCTTTAGGCTCTGCTTGACTCTCTGATCTGGCCCTCTAAGTACTTTTTATCTCCTCTTCTATATCTTGTCTCTGACTTCTAGTAGAAACATGTGCAAAACTTTACCCAACATTAAACTTCTTTAGACAATATCTAAGAAAATTACCTATTGTGCCACACCCAAAACAAACTCTAGGCTTAGACTTCTAACATTATCCTCTATGTCTTCTATGACATATTCTACACTAATGTGTTAAATTACTCCTAGCTATAGAGGCTACAGTGTTAGTAACCTAAGATTGCTGCCTCATATTATTCTTATTCCCTTTACCTATTTTTTTTATGATTAGCCCTATTTTAAGGATTATTGTTATGAATCTCTTTTTAAAACACTAGGTTGTATTACCCACTCTTTGGCTAAATGATCCTTTCTTCTAGTAAAGCATATGCCTTTCCTTCTAAAATTCCTTTTCTATGTGACAAGTTCCCATTTGTGCAGAAAAATCTCTAATCCTTATCAAAGCTATCTATATCTTGATTTCTACATTAAACCCTTTCTCAGACCATTTACATTTGTCAGTTTCTACTTGTATAATATCTTTGGCATATTGGCTTAGCATGGTGAAATCCTTCTCATATTTTGGTATAGACATCTGACACTATTTAAAAGCTATAAACTCCTATCTTCTAGTATCTAAGTAGTGTTTAGTGGTATACTTCTTCTAAAATGGTTCTAGGAAGAAATCCCATGCACAATCTACCTCATTCTTATACTCAGTCAAGGCCTCCCATTAGTTAAAGGCTTCCTCCTAAAGAATAAAGGTTACACAAATGATGTTCTCCTTAGGAGTACACTTTAATTGTTAAGTGATCTAGATAGTCCTATCTAACACATAATTTATGCTACTGGCATTTGACACTCTTTCACTTTTAAAATCCTCATCTCCTATCTTCTCTATCCTTTCTAGGTATGTTTTTTTAAAGATCTTGAGGTAGCAGTGGTGGTTGTTAAACTAGTGGAGGTGGTAATGGTGCTACCACTGTGGCCTATCCTAATAGTTGCAACATCTCTTTAAGAAAACTAGTGGTACTTATGCTACTAAAAATGGCTGCCTAGTATCACTCTTAGTATCGACTTGGCCCTAACAACCCCTTGTCCAATTGAAGACAAAGCATGGCTTTGAACTTCCTCATTGCTATTTGGTGTAAGAGAACTCATTTTTGATTTAAAAGACAAAGAACATATTATAAGCCTCAATATCAAACTATTATGTGATGTATATTTTTTTTAAGACCTAAGGCACTCATATGTAACCTTTAAATACCGAGGAATGCCTAAATTGAGTTCTGATATAACCAAATATGACACCTTTTACCTGATCCAATTAGTAGACTCCAATAAGGAGTAACACAAAAGCGTTATCAAAACTTACATTCTTTAAAAACCCAAATAAATTAAAACTTTTTTTCAATTTATTCACTTTCAATTTTTAAAATGATTATAGAAATCCTTGTGTTAAAAATCAAGTAGCTTAATGACTGTACTAGGATACTATCCTAAAATGAATACTAACCTATAGGATTCAAATAACACTTTTATAATTTGCAAACACATCTCAACCTCAAATTGGTCCTTCTAGCCATCCAAGTCATAATCACAAATTCAACGAAATATAATAAGAAGAGATATAATGCAAGCATAAACTAATGTTTGAACATGTTTTACAAGTTTACAAAAGCAATTACACCCTATATTAAGCCTAATCCCTCTTATGCTACATACGAGTGCCATTATATAATTACATCACATAATATATTTATGGAATAACAAAATACCAAAAAGTATTCTTCTTTTGATATGTTATAGATATTGAGGCTTTAACTATAATCTAGTTTTTTTACCAACCCATCGCAAATAAAAATAATACACTAAGTGAATTACTTAGTGGTTTTATCAAGGTAATTTATATGCACACATCCACAATCATAGATGCATACAAGTAACATAAAATATGCAATTATATATATGTAAGATGTAATCTTAAAAGCAAAATGCATGTTTTTATCTCAACCTTCATAAAGTATGTACATCATCATAAATATATCATCAAGCAATGATTATCAAATTTTCAATTATTAGCTTTAGGTCTTAAGTTTTAACTTTAAACATGTTTGATGCCTATACTTAAGAGAACACATAAACTATAATGGATAATGGTCACACCTAGGCCACTTAGCCTATCAAGACCACAAAGGTTGAGCGATTTGGACTCAAAGGTCATCAAAACCATAAAGGCACAACAATATCATCATAGGACTTGTAGGATATAAAAAAAATCAACATAGGACCTATACGTCACAAAAGCAGGTACAAAAGTACCCTAGTACCTACTAATTGATTGATCAATATATCCAATCTAGGTTATTTACTGGTATAGGCTAATCACTAAATTTATTTTTGTTCCACCGTATTAAATTAGCTTAAACTTGATTTTAAAGAGGGTTTGGCCAATAAATGACTAAATGAGGAAAATTATTAGATTTTAGATCGCCATCATATTTTATCATATGTATTTTAAGTTACATAACCATACATGCCTCTAAATGATTGCACAAGCACCATATGCACATGGTCCATAACATGAGCACATACACTTCAGAATTTTAAATATGAATTAGGCCCTCATATCATGTCATAAGTAACATACCCTTTTAAGTCATGTATTCATGACTATAATCGCATCATAACATGCCTTGTATGTTTTAGCCTTGTTAGCTTAATAACCATGCCTCATTGTTGTAATGATTTATTTCATTTTTTTTCATTACAACACATATAATTATAATATAATTAGCCTTAACTACATCAAACATCCATAAAAAGCCATTAACCCATCACATGTCTTAAATGTCAACATAGCCATTTTTCTCATTTCACTTCTATTTCCATATAATTGTAACTTATTAGGAAATTTACATCTATATAAGCACATATTCAACCAATAACATATAAGTGTTAACAGAACCTCATAACAAACTCTAAGAATTATTTGGCCATTATGCACTCACACACTTCCATCATTTATGTGATCATCTCATACACATCATGGAATACTTATATAGTCACATAACATCATCCATAAGAAATTAACCCCATATGCATACATAATTCACAACACACACTTAAATATACACTTTAGGCTATTTGGCCAACATACTCGGTGCACATCCAACATTTAATCAACCATTTCCAAGGCATCAAAACATAAAGATAAGGTCACTTAACAACATTCATAAGCATTCAACATCATTAAATGCCATTTAACACATTTCTATACACTATTACACACACTTTATCACTAAGGCACATGCATATACACATTAAATTACATCGATTACACTTACTTTGAGTTCAAAATACACCAAACAAGTTTCATTATGTCTTCTCTTTTACTTTGCCCTTCTTTCTCTCACTTTGCTCCATTAACACAAATAGACTCATTAAAAAAAATTGTATAAAATTGTATACATAATAAAAATCAAATTTGACTTCAGAAATATGTTCTTGGGTATCCTAAGAACTTTAAAAAATATGAAAACCTAAAAAATCTTACCTGATCATAATTGTGCCATTATTCACCTCATCCTTTATTCACTAAAATCTCTTAGTTTAAACTTGATTTCTCTACTTTATTATAACAATATAATCCTAATCCATGATATATGATGCTTAGCAGTGATTTTTGTTATTGCCATTGAGTGGAGAAAAAAAAAGGAGCGACAAATGGGGAAAGATTGTGTCGACTAAAGGTGAGGGAAGAAGATAATGCACTATTAAAGGTTTGACCAAAAATAAGAAAAATGTAAACCCTTTTATAGGTCATTCCAATATATGGTCAAGATTAAAAGTTTTCCTTATCTAATAGCCATAAAAAAATCCTCTTTATTTTCCTCCCTTTTAAAATATTTTTTTTTAAATCCCTAATTTACACTTTGAAAAATAATGTAAGGCCTCTTGAGTCATGTCTTAAAAGCCTAAAAAAAATCACAGTTGAAAAACTCAAAAAATAAATGAATTAATTGCTTTTTAACTTTGCTTGATTTTTAGAAAATAGTTTTCAATGTTCAAAAATATCCAATTCCAATGCCAATGAAATATTTGGAATATTTAAGTCTCAAGTTTTATTGATCCTACAAATTTTATGAGCAAAAACTAAATATTTTACGGTTCCGTTAAACTAGGTCACTATTCACATGACATTACTATTAAATCTTAATTGTCATTTTAACCATCTAAATGACTTCATTTTAACTTAAATTTTTAACAAAAATTATATTATGTTTAATAATTCTATTCAGTCTCATGAGTATGATCCGGGTCTTTGGAAATACTATTAACATCCCACAAAAGTAATGTTCATAACACAAGGTTTTTAGAGCATTACAACATGAAAGGCAAAAAATAAAAAAAAATGTTGCCTAAAGCTCTTTAGCTTTCATTCCTTGAAGTTAAAGCCTAAAAGCTTATAGGAACTATTCCAACTAACAAATGTTCTTAGCTTCTTCTTTTAGTTCCTTTTTCATTCAAAAATCCAAGTTCAATAGGCTAAAAAAAGCTTAAAAGTCCACCATCTTTCAAGGTGTCCAAAGCTTTATTTCTTCAACCATTGCCCTCTTTCTTTAGCCATTGCCCTCATTTATAAATGTAATAATTCCTGCTAGGGTGATCAATCTAACGCATGAGCTTAGGAAAAAATTATGTGAAATTGAGATAAAATATTTAGTTACAAAATCTGTAGATTAGTTAACAGTAGAATATTATCAATGCACTACTTAAAAAGGTCAGAAGAGATAGAATTTTGCACATAATTGCAGCATCAAGAATCAAGCAACTGTAGGCATGTGGCTAACACTTATAAAAGCCATGAATTGATTTGAGATAGCTTCGATGCTTTATCAAATTTCTATAATGTGCACTTCAAGCTTTATTAAGGCATGAGATAAACTTTAAACCATATTAAGCTTTGGCATAAACTTTAGGCATGACAAAAAGGATTTTAATATCAAGTTTCTTAAAATTTAAGCCATGACATACACTTTATGAATTGCAAAATCAGACTCATTCAACCTATGACAACATAATGTATTCCATTCATAAGGCTATAGGCAAGCTAATATAAAAATATTAAAAAAATAAAAAAGAGAGAAAGAAAAGAGCTTGCTAGGATTAAAACTTCTAAAACGGGACGTAGGAAAAAATTAGAGCATACCTCACTAGATTTAAAACTAGCAAAGGAAAATGAAGGCAAAATTATGGGATGAGAGAAAAATATTTAGTTCAAAAATCTAAAATAGACTAGATAATAATAAGTGTATCATTATGGGTTATAACATTCATATTTGCATGCTTTATGAATTAAAAATAAGTAAAGAATTATTGCAATCCATGATGATCACTTGCTTCCAAGCTATCAAGGGTTAAATATTCTTGAATTAGAAAAAATGTACTTCCCTAGATTTTAAGTCCCTTTATTCACCTTAATAAACACTCCCTTTCTTAATTCTTCTATCACAAAAAATCAAATACTCTTTTAAAATCAAGTCCTCCCTAAAATAAGTCATAGGAAAGGTGATTACATTAGTAATATTTTGTGCTTGAATAGGAATTTTTGGATATTAGCATATCCATCATTTGTTCATATATTCATCTAGAGAAAATTAGGTAAAAAATTTAGTACATTCATCATTTGCTATCCACAATTAATATATTTGATATGGATATTTACCATTCATCTTTTATCCATTTGCATCACTTATACATTTAACATTTAGCATGATATATAGGGCTCACACAAAAGTACTTATGCAAAAATTGCACATATACCTACATGCACAAACATACATTTTTCATCACATTTTCCTTGCATGAAAACATATATCATGCTTTATTCATCAACACACTCTCTAATAAAAACATGCATAATTCATTCATCTAGAGAGAGTTAAATACAAAGATGCATTAAAAGAGCATATTTATCCACTCATTTAAAGAGGACTAGGTATCATCCACATGTATCAATACATTTACCCGCCTATACACTAGATTTTCACATTAAACTCATGCATTCAATTTTAATATCAGGTATACGGCACTTATATACATACATATATGCACATTGTTAGTTAGATGCCCTAGAGCACATGTGTAATTTGGTTATTTTGTGTACATTTAAATAATCATTTATAATAAGAAGGCATTCTTTATTACATAAGTGCTTATGTTAATTTATTTGTTTAATTTGATATTAATCTTAAACTTTGTAATAAAGTCCCTGGTATCATTTCACAAAGGAAAGAAAATTATAAAGAGTTCATGATTTGAGATTATTATTTAATAGGAATGTGTGATACCAAATATGTCTCTAGTCATAGTATTAATAGGATATAAAATTATTAATACGGATAGACTAACATATGTTATGTTCATTGACCAAGTCAAATAGTAGTTCTCACAAGCTGTAAACATAACGATGCTCGTAGTTAACATATGGATGCTCGTTTGAGAAACAAGTCCCTTAGAGGACTAATATGAAATGTTCACATGGATATATAATCTATGTTAGCAAAATCATCTCATCATATCAGTAGGTACATGTATTTTCTAACTTGAGATCACTAAAGTTATTTTAAGTATCGAAAGTTACACTATAACTCTAGTGCTTTTACTTCATCATGATATGTACATAGCTATGAGATTGAATATAGCTCAAGATACTTGAAAGAAGTTGAGTGATCAATAGAGGATTCAACACCCTCGATTATAATAGGGAGTTTATCTCATAGTTTTAATATGTCTTTATCTTGGAAATCTTTAGCCAAAGTGAAATTCAAGTGTGAATGATATTCATAAGGGCATTTTGGGAACAAAGATGTAAATATTAGAACTAATATATTGGCTACTTAATTAAAAATACTTTAATTTAGCATTGAGTTGATGTAAGTTCATACTCAAACCTAAATTAGATAAAGTATCGTGAAAAGATGAATTGCATGGTAACTAGATATAGAAGGGTTAAGTTAAATCACTTGACTTTTTGAAACTTATGCAGCATTGATGTGTGGTTAGATATATATTAAGACCTATACATAAGTGAATTATTCATTGGGATTAATTGTAAACTGAATGGGATTAAACCACAAAAGTCACAATTGGACTAGGACTCTAATTCATAGTGTACTTCTAATGTGTTTCTAAAACACATAGGGTCAACCACAAAAAGAGTGAAAGGAGATTGAAAGTGTTTGAATGATTTAATGATATTAGACAACATTAAAAGCTAAATTAAATAAGAAGAATAATCAATTAGGCTTAGAGCTAAATTGGCTTGTAAAAAACCAAGAACTTGGGTTTTTAAGTACTAGGCAATGTTGAGACCAATATAAGGCACTATTTGGGCTTGATTTAAAAGAAACTTTTAAGTGTTAAAAGGTTTATAACTTATACCATTAATTAATCAATTGTGGGGCCTAGTTGAGCCATATAAAATTACATATGTGCACAAGCCATCTTCTGTGCTTATGCATATAGGCTTGTTAATTAGCCTAATTTATGGGATTCTGAGGGCTAATCTAGGTCAAATTTTAATAGTTAATAATCTAACTTAGGAGGTTTTAAAATAATATAAATAAACTATTAGTGATCGGCCATAATAATCATGCAAATCAAGAGCACAAAATAATCGCCACAAAAATGCGTAGCCTCCTGCATGTAATTCTCCCTTTCTTCTTCATCCACATGAATCTCTTACTAGCCTCTAGTGCTTTATATAGCCTCTCTCCTCAAGCTTCTTTTATGGATACCTTAGATATGGTTCTGATGAGGATCAATATAGATTGTGACAACCCAGTGAGAAGAGCTTAAGAAATGGAATTACTGCTTCATTGATAACCATAAAAATCAAAATGCTATTATGTTATCTATTATTAATGAATTTTTAATCTTTCAAACCTATTATCTATGTATGGTTTTTGTAAAATTTTTTAAACTTCTTTTACATTTAAATGATAAAAACAAACATTGGTATTGTAATGCCCAAAAAATCTTGGTGTTTTGAATAGTACATCCTAAGACATGAATAGTGTTTTGTCAAGGTCGGGAACACTAATTTTCCTTAATGAAAGTATTAATCATAACATAATTTTGGGTGAAATTTGAAGTTAAAACAAGTCATTAAGGTGGTTAAAAATGATAATTAATTTTTATGATAGCATCACATGAATAGTTACCTAGTTTTAACTGACCACTAAAAATATTCAAAGTTGCTAAAAAAATTCCAAGATTGGTGCAACTTGGTACTAAAATATTCCAAATAGTCTATTCGCACTGGAATTAGAATTTTTAGAGATTGGGATGTATTTTTACTAAGACTAAGGAAAGTAATATAATGGCATTAATTATGCGATTTTAAGGGAGTTAATTTAAGGTTAATTAAGGAGAAAAAGAGTGGAATAGGAGAGGAAAAATAGAAGGACTAAAGAGGAATTTTGCCTAAACTATATAAAGGATTAAAGTTCACTAAAATTCATCAAATGGTAAATAGTACTTCATCCACTTCCTCTCCTCTAGAAGCTGGCACTCCCTCCCCTCCTTTGAAGCTTGATTTTTCTTCTTCCTTGCCTTAAATCTCCTTAATCTCCTTCACCTAATCCAAACCTCCTCTATAACCCCTAAAAGCTATTGGAAGTAACAGAAGGATTTGTTCTATTTTAAGTCTCACTAAATAGTATTAATTTTTTGTTAAGGTAAGTTTCTCTAACTTCCAATAATTTTCCTATGTTCTATAAGTGCCTAAGAGTCTGTTTATACTTTTAGATTTATCTATTTATGCTTTTAGATTTATTTTTTAAAGCATTTATGATTTTGTACAATTTTTACAAAAATGAATTTGAATCCGGTAGTTGACCCGGGAAACAATGGGAATTCTAAAGGAAATGATAAGGCATAAGTGAGCTTAAAATCATCTTTTAAACTCTTTGTAACTATAATTTCAAAAATTTAATGTGCATCTATGTGTTTAAGCATTTAATATGCATGTTATGCAATATGGAAATGGTAACATTTATGATTAATAATACCTTTATATGAGTTAATGTTGTTAGTGGCAATTAATGCTTAAAAAATGAATGAATGATGAGTAAATGAATTATGTTGGTGTGTGATAGCGTGGATCAAAAGTTCCCTATACAAAATATTTATGTTTGTGAATGAAATAAGAATGCTGGATTATTAATGTTGGCTAGTGTGATGAAATGGTGTGAATGCAAACATTTTATCATGGAATAAGTGTATGAAGATAATAATTTTGTGATGTTGAATGTCATATGGTCAAATTGTTTAAGC
>CANXYI011100124.1:0-10568 GCA_948208565.1 Hura crepitans | reverse complement strand
GGAATTTTTCTTACTTTCGAAGTTTCCTTTATGGTGTCAACCATATAAGCAAGATAAGCTTCATAACCTTTTTGCATCATTCTTCTAGCCACTGTGGCTAATACTACATTAGCCATGCAATCTAATCTTTCACCTAACATTGTTATTTCTAACTCATCACTAACTTGTAATGTAATCCTCTTCTTCTTACAATCCATTAGGGTATGATACTTAGATAACCAGTCCATGCCTAAGATAAGATCAAACTCATTGAATGGCAATTCAATGAAATCAGTAGAGAAAACTTGTCATTGTACTGATAATGAATAGTCTCTATATACTTTGTTTACTATAACATGATGTGTTATAGGATTGCTAATTATCATATCAAAGCAAAGGTCATCTAACACTAAACCCTGATTTAAAACCCATGCTATGTAAATGTATAAAAGTATAAACCTTGGTCTATCAGTGCTAAAGTAGGTAAATCAAAGATATGAAATGAACCTATAATAACATAGTAGCCTCTGCCTTTTCTCTAGCTCATATGGCATACTGCCTCGCTAAAGCTCTGTCTCTATCTTGTCTTTTTAATTGACCCTAACTTTGCTTCCTGTATCTCTTCTATCTTGCTTCTGTGAAGAAATATAAGGCTTCATCAAGCGATCCTTTTGAAATGATCTCTGGAGCCACAACCCTAGCAAGATCTTGGTATAAGCCTTTAACATACTCTTAGATGTCTCCTGTGGCAAGTCTTACATGCAGGTGTCATAGCACTGCCTGCTGTAGACCTAAGAGCACCTAAAGTCTAAGTCTATACTTTGGTGTATGATCTTGAACCATATCCTAATCTCTATGATCAATTTGACTACTTACCCTAATAATGCCTAGATTGATTACTCTTATTTTTCTTCTTAGATGCATACCTAAAACTACCTTGCCCATACCCATGTGAGCTCTTCTTGAAGCTGTCTCACTTATGTTTCATTTTATTCACCATCTCTGTGGTGTGATAGGCTGCTACCAAAGCTATAAAATCTTAAATCTTTATAGGAGTGATCTATTGCATGATCTCCAAATTTAACCCCTTCTTGAACTTTTTACAACGATCATCTTCTATGGCAACCACTACCTTTGCATACTAGCTTAAATGAGCAAACCCCTTCATAAATTTAGAGATTATTCTATTTCTTTGCCTAAGATCCATAAACTCATAGTACTTTTAGTCTAGGTAATGCTTAGTGACATACTTTTCCTTGAATTCCTTCAAAAAGAAATCCCAATTGATGTCTACAGATACCTTGTGCTTAGTGATAGCTTTCCAACATTTCAATGCTTTTTCAGACAGCATTGAAGTGGCACATGTAGCATATCATCTTGTGGGCATCTCAACTGCTGCATAATACGAACTATCTGATCTAGCTAGTACTCAAATCTACTAGACTCATTTAATTCTTCTCCCTTGAAAAACTCTGCCCTATTCTTAATTAATCTCTCCATATATGTCCTTTTAATTATTGGCTATTCTTATGGCACTGAGGTGGAACAAATTGTGCATTGGCTATAATAGTAGTAGCTATCATAGCAATTGCAGTAGCCACTGTCACTTGCTTGGCAAACTTTAGCATTGTCTATACCCATATAGGTGGACTTTGCTATTTAGGAATAGCATGTCTAGCATCACTAGGGTTCACATACTTTAGTTGTGCATCCCTTATCCAAAGGCTAAAGGAGTATGACTTTCTACCCCTTTTGCCTCTGTAGGTGTAGCACTACTACTCATGTCCCATACTTAAAGGCAAGGGATTGAAAAAAAATTTTAAAGTTTATCAATAAATTTGAGTTTTATTTGATAACTAAAGAATTGTTTGAACACAATTTTTGTTATTGATAGCTTTTATATAATCGATTAAGGTTTTATTAATGGTGTTAAAATTTGATTTTGCTTCTTCTTAATTTCAGACCTATTTGTTCATTATTATTAGATTATAGTAAAGTTAATTTGAATATTTTGAATGCCCAAAACTGATTGCATGTGAATTGAATTCATAGTTTTGTAACAATTATATGAACATATACCTTATATGCTATCGGTAGTGATAAACAAATTAATTTTGAGTTGATCAATTGGATTGATTAATTTGGATCAATTTTTTTGGACATTATATGTGATTTTATATGTTCATGCTTGGTGTAATTATTTCAAAATCATTTGGAACAATTATTTTACAAAACAATGCAAATTATTTTATTGGTAAATGCCAGAAATTAGATTTTTAGCATAGTGCAATTCAATAACTCAAATTAAATCTTTCCAAGATTCTTGTTGTAATTAGCTACTATAACTGATTGAAATTTAGTTAATTAATTTGATTAAATAATTAAATTTTCAAATCAATTATTGGTTAGACAAATAATTGGAAGAAAATCAAGATTTTTAAGTATATGTAACCCAAAAATTCCAAAATTGATTTTCAATTGGATTAAAAATTTTTCCTTTTTCAAAATGGTTTCTAAATTAGAAAGGATGTTAAAATATAGAATTAATTTAATTATCATATTAATTAATTTAATTGCCATATTTAAAATTTCACATAGCTAAACGTACATGCCAAATTAATTTTGTAGGAGTTATAAAATTGAATTAAATTCAACCAAATGTGATCTAAGAATTGTAAGTTAATTATATGCATTAGAAATTACTTATAAGGGCATATGTTTTGGGATGTTGTCTTGCTATGGGCTAAATGACCAATTGGATTGTTTATTTGCATGGATTTTTATTTTGGTAAATAAGGCTTGAGTGTCCTTGCCTTTTTTTTATTTTTCTATTGTATTTATATAATGCTTAAAATATCCCAGTGTTATGATTAGTATTTCTCGGGACATGAATAGTATTTTCCCAAGGCCATGGCACTAATCCTATTAAATGAAAGTATTAATCATAACATAATTTTGGGTGAAATTTGAAGTTAAAATAAAGTTGTTTAGATGGCTAAAAATGACAACTAATTTTTATGACATGTCATGTGAATTGTCACCTAGTTTTAGCTTAATCATAAAAATATTTAAAAGTTGCTCAAAAAATTTTGGGATTAGTACAAATTGATACTCAAATATTCCAAATAGTGCATTGGCACTAGAATTGGAATATTTGCAATCTGGGAAGTATTTTTACTAAATATGGGTATATAATGATATTTTATTTGATTTTTCTTATTTTTTGAGCTTTAATTTTTGTAAGGTTATGAGGCATTAATTGTAGGATTTTAAATAAAGATAATTGAGGGTAGTAGGAGGACTAAAGGAGAAATTTGTAAATAGTATAAAAAGGTCAAAATTGATTAAAGTTGTCAAAGTTGAAATAGTATTCCATCTCCTTCTTTTATCCATTTGAACTGACACCTTCCTCCTCCCATGGAAGCCTGAATTTGCTTCTTACTATCCCTTAAATCTCACAAATCTCTCACACTCAAATAAATCATCTAAGCCTCTATAACCTTTAAAAGCTTCTAGAAGTGGAAAATCATAGAAAAATTAAAAGATTTGCTCAATTTAAAGTCTCGATAAATAAAGACCATTTTTTGTTTGGGTAATTTTTTTAAGTTTTAATATTTTTCTTGTGTTCTATAAGTGCCCAAGAGTCAATTTATATGGTCAGATTTAATTTTTGAAGTGTATTTGATTTCATATAATTTTTACAAAATCAAATCTATAATTAGCAGTTGACCCGAGTGAGATTCAGAAGGATAAGGGAAAGGCAAAGGTGTAAGCATCATCATAATCACCTATTAAACTCATTGTAAGTGTAATTTTGGAAATTTAATGTCTATATATGTGTGCATTAATGAGCATATGCTTTGAATATGGAAATTGTGAAATATTTGAAATTAATGCATTTTATGTGCCTTAATATTGTTTGTTGATACTATTAGGTGGATATAAATGCTTAGAATAAGGAATGAATGTATGGTATATGTTTATGTGTGTGTGGTAGGCTGAAATTGGCCTTTATGTAAGGTATGTGTGTGTAGTTAAGGTGCATGTGTTTAAAATATCATAATTAAGCATTCATGTCTTGTAATAGTTTTGGTGGAATAAATGTTACATAAGTGATGTTGTATGTGAGTTGATTTGAGTGTTAATGGCTTTGAGATTGGTATGGCCAAATGGCCTATTTAGGAAATTGGTGAATGTGAATTGTGTGTGATATACTTATGTTAGATATAGTTGAATGTATATAAAGGTCTTTGAGAAGAGTTGGCCAAATGATAAAGGAGAAAAGAAAATACATGTTTTTATGATGCTTTATGGTGTGTAGCATATATGTATGAATGTTATCATGCATGCATATGAGTTAAAGAACTAAGGTATGTGAGAATACTAATAAGTTTATGTATACATATTATGGCCAAATGGCTTATAAGTTTGAGATAGGTATGTGCTTAATTCTTACATGCCTAATATCTGGGATTCATATGTATGTGATGTATTTGAGACATCATAGGCCGAAATTTTGTGATGAAGGCATAATGTAATTCTTTTTTATGAAATCATGCCTATTATGCTTGTGATGTACCATGAGAGGTTATATAATGGCATGAGCAATGTTGATACCTTTTGAATAATGCATATAAGTGTTATGTGCAATGTTTTAAGCTTTGGCATAATTAAAATTAGAATAATAAACATAGTTTCCTGGTTGGTCATTTGTTGGAATAACCACCATGTTTAAATTAATTAAGTTATTTAAATTAATTAATCAAGAAAAGTAAAATATGGTGATTGGCCCATGCTAGTTAACAACCTAGATTGGATAGGTTGAGCACGAACTAGGGATTTAGTAACTGTTAGGACACTTTAATGTCTTTTTAATGACCTTCAGGTCTAGTAATGACCTATAGGTTTGGATTATGACCATTTGGTCCAGTAATGACTTTTGAGTCCAAAAATGACTTTTTAAGTTCGGTAATAACCTTCAAATTTGGTATATAGGCCTTGGTGGTCCAAATGACCTCGATGGCCCGATATTCCCATTATCTAGTATAGATAAGTGTTCGCTTTTGTGTGGGCTATTATTTATATTATTGTAGTAATTTCCTAACCAACTTGATATTTGAACTAGATTATGTTTGATTATTGATATTATGTTGAATATTTATATCTATGATATTGATCTATGTCTATATGAATTATTTTTGTTATAAGTATGACATGAGCGTATAAGAACATAGTTATATGCATGCAATTGCCATTTCATATTCCTATGCATGATAATGCATGAGCACCTTAAATTTCCTTAAATTACACCACTAAGCAATTTTGTTTAGGGCCTCATTTTATTTGTGATGTGTAAGTTGAAGAACTATATTAGAGTCAAAGCCTCAAATTTGTTGCAGATCAAAATCAATCTACTTTTTTGGTATTTTGCTAATTTGTATATGTTATTTTGTGATGTAAATAGTTAGATGGCACTTGTATATAACATAATAGGGATTAGCCCTAATATGGAATTATTATTATTTTGTAACTACTCAAATAGGTTTTAAACTATATTTTATTGCTTATTTGAAAATGGTTCTAATAGTGAGATGTGTGTTATAGTTGTGGATGGTCAGAAAGACCAAATTGATGTTGAAAATGAGATGATTGAATTATAAAATTGTTGTTTTCATATATAGGTTACTATTTTTTTGGGATAATGCACTGGTACAACTGTTATGCTACTAAATTTTTAGCATGAGGATTCTTAAAATGAATGTAACTTGCTAAATGGATTTTAATTATTTTAAAAGTAGAATTTTTGAGACTTAAATCTTAAATTGAACATGTTTTGAAAGTGGTTTTAATTTATTCATATTTTTGAGTAACAGTATATAGGATAAGTAAGTTAGTAATACGTTTGTGTGCACATGCCTTATTCGGGTCTAACAACTTGATCGGCTAAAGGCTATTACAATTTTGCTTCTCATCTAACTCTCTTTAAATGTAACTTGACGTTTTCTATTCTAAAGAATGATATGTAATTAGATTACATAGAAACTAGATTAGGGAAGGACGATACAAGGAGAAAGAAGAAGAAGATGGCGCAAAAGCAAGTGCCAAAAAAGAAATTGATGTAATAATAAGTAGTTTTATTATTATTAATTTTTTTTATGTTGTAATTCATGTAAACTACCTATGATTTGGCCCAAATTGGCTTCTTTTGGCTCTAGGAAATCAATGTAGTAAAAAGCTCATAAGTAGGTCATTTAATTTATTAGATTAAAATGCAGTGCATGATATTAATTAGAGTGATAATATACAAGTGCATGGCCCAACAATGTATGGTGAGACTAAATAGAAGAGATCCCTCAAATTAATATTAAGACTTGCAAGCTTTTTGCTAATATAGTTTAAACTAGAGTTCTTCTTAGTATTAAGCTATTAGGCTAACCTAAGCTCATGTTACATCGAATATGTTCTCACTATATTAATGGGTTTGCTTTAGATAATCAATTAATTTGTTAAGTTGATTTAAGGCTAATAGATCTCGAGGCAAGATTGGGGAAATATGGATATGATACATATGTACCAAGAGTTGGTAACTTTTTGATTAGTAACTTCATTTAAATGTAGCTGGCATGAGATGCCTACCATTTCAGTTACAAGTTGGCTTGTTAGGCTGACCAAAGGTTTGACTTTAACAAGAGATGGGTGTTATCTCACTAGGAAAACCAATGGGTTTTCTTAAATCAATAGTGAGGGCTATTGGTTCACAATAAAATAGTAGGAGTAATACATGATTTTAAAAGACGATAAAATTGTATACATGCATGTTCATGACATACATCTAACATGTTACTCTCAATCTTTACCAAGAGCTGCATATCATAATAGATAATCATAACCTAATATAAATTTGAGAAGAATTCTCAAAGGGTAATTGGATAGCATATATGTTGGACATATATATTCCACCCCTTTTTATTGATGATATTCCTACTAAGAATGGGAAGCTTTTCGAAAGCACATTAGGATATTAATGGCAACAGGTTGCCTCTGTGTCTCTAAAACTTTAGAAATGGCATAGGCATATGGATGCTTATATTATCGTCCAACATCTTATAGAATAAATGGATATGAGATATTTAGAATGTTATTCCATTTGAATATGGTGATAGACACTTCGACCACATGACTGAAGGTGTTAGATTTTAATAAGAGGTTTTCTACCATAGGTTTTACAATAAACTAGTAATTAAAAGTTAATTCTATAGTTATATTACTAGGAATGGTAAACTTGCTCAAGGCTATTAAGATTTTTGTTAGGAGCAGAAAATAATCTTATAGATTGACTCTTCTTGTTATAAAAGAAAAGGGTTGATTAAAGTTCAATGAGGAGTTAAGAAAGGCAAAGAGACTAATCCTAGAAAAGACTAAAAGGAAATTGCAAGGCATGTTAAGGGTCTAAAATAAAGAGGGAGCATGTTGATGCTTTAACTTCTGGCATTAATGTTATTAAGATTAATACTAGTACTGCTTAAGATAACTACTTATGGGTAATGGATGCCAATTGTGGTTATCAACTATGCTAGACCGAAAAGGGGCCAATGAGTAGTAGAAGGGTAGATAAAGGCAAAGTAGACTTACATATAACAAATGGAGCAAGGGTTATTGCATTAGCTCTAAGGACATATACCTTGCATTTACCTTCTAGTTTTATATTAGATATTGAGAATTATTATTATGTTCCTACTTTAAATAAGAATATTATCTCTTTATCTTGTTTTACTCAACTAGATGTTGAGATTTCTTGTAATGCCCAAAAATTCCAGTGTTATAAATAGTACTTTCTAGGATGTGAATATTGTTTCTCAAGATCTAGATCACACTAATCTTATTGAATGGAAATAGTAGTCATAATATAATTTTAGGTGAAATTTAAAGTGAAATCAAAGTTATTTAGATGGTTAAAAATGATAGTTAAGTTTTACAATAGTATTATGAGAATAGTGAACTAGTTTTAGCTGAACTATAAAATATTCTATTTTTGCTAAGAAAATTCTAAGATTGATACAACCTGATACTCAAATAATCTAAATAGTCTATTGGCACTGGAATTGAAAATTTTGAATATCAAAAAGTATTTTTACTAAATCGAATAAAGTTAAAAAGTTAAGTTTAATTGATTTTTCTCAATTTTTGAGCTCAAGTTTTTAAGGGCTTATAGGACATGGATTATGTGATTTTTAGGGATTAATTAGGGGTTAATTGAAGGAAAGAAAAAGGGAGTTTCTATTTTAAAAAGAGAAAGAAGAAAAATGTTGATTTTTTTAAACAAATATATATATGGTCAAATTTGCTAAAGTGAATCAACCTTTGAATTATAAATCACCATCTCTCTCCTTCTTTTCTCCCTAAGGTCTATGGCTACACCAATGGAGACTCCTTTATTTTCATTTCTTCTTTCTTTCATTTAACACCAACTTGGGCTATCCAAACACAAAATCTAACCCTCTATAACCTTTAAACCTTGATCCTAATGGAAAATTTAAGAGAAATCAAAGGAATTTCAAGGTTTCAAGTTACGATAAGTAGTAACCCCATTTTGATCGGGTAAGTTTTTTTTGGTGTTTGATATTATTCTTAGATCTCCTAAGTGGTAAAGAGAGTGTTTATAATGTTGATTTTAATTTTTGATGCTTGTATGAATTTATATGAATTTATCCATAGTGAGCCTATTTGTGTTTATAAAGCTATGTGATAAATAGAAAGACAAGTAGAGAGAAGGCTTGATTGAGTTGTTGAGCATATTTTGAACCCTAAGCAAGTGTAACTAAAGTGAATTATGTAAATTAGATATGTGCCCTAATGAAATATGTATGTATATATGTATTGGAAATGTATGAATGGCATTAATTGCAAAGGAAGCATGTAGTGTGAATTTATGTTATTGAAATATAACCTTAGAAAGGCTTGAATAAATGTGGCATGTGTTCTTTGCATGGTGGCCGAATGGCTTAAAATGAATGTATGTGTGTCTAATGTGATTATGCGTGCTTAAGGGAAAATTTGTGTATACATGGATATAAATGATATTGAGAGCATGTGTTGGTACATGGAAAGTGAGCAATTAAATGTTGTGCATGCACTTAAGTGTATGGCTAAATGGTTTCCCTTGTGTGCACCTTTGATGTTGTAATGGTCAATGATGCCAAAAGTGTGTGTTGGCTTGATAAAATACTGATTATGTGAAATGTTCAATGGTTAAGGCATTTGCATGTTCAATGCACCTATATTGATGAGTGATAATAGGTAATAGTGTAAAAATGATGGTTTTGAATGATGTTCTTAGTGTGGTCGTAATGGGTAAGGCAAATGTGTTAATGATATAGAAAATATATATATATTTATGTTGCTTAGCCATAAGTAGTTTGAATTGAGTAAAGATACAATGATATTGGTATATATATGTTGTATGCTATTATTTTCATTTTGTCTCTTTGGCCAAACCTATTGCAAGACAAGTGATCAAAATACTTTATCATGTTAAATGGCATGTGAATGTGCATTCTAAAAAGCTAGCATGGCTGAATAGATAGGGCATGTTATGCTATGATGTTAGTCATGAACACATGACACTATGATTATGTTGTTGTTGCTATGTTATGAAGGCTAGTGATATGCTTATGTAAATTAAAGAGTGTGTTAGAAGTATGCCTTGGAGCTCATGTAATAGGGTTATATTCATGCTTTCAAACCTTGTGAATATATATTATAAGGCATTTCTTTTTTATATCATGGTACTTTTATATATTACTTCTAATTGTTTGCAATGTCTTAAACCATATTATAAAGTCCTTGGTATAAGTCATAGTGCAGAGGAAATCATGAAGTGTTCATGATGTGAGATTTTATTGCATGCAAATGTGATATGCCTAAATATCCTTGATCATAGTATTAATAAGATAGGACATTATTAATCTAAATAGATCAGCATATGTTATACTTCTTGATTATATGAAGTAATAGTTCTCACAAGCTATAAGGATAGAGATACTTGAAGTTAACATGTGGATGCTTACTTGGGAAATAAATACATCAGAGACCTACCATAAGATATTCACATGGATACTTAATCTATGTCAGTGGAAGTATTTTATCATATTAGCAGTGCAAGTATCCTTAAACTTGATATCACTAACTATCTTAAATATAGAGTGGCATACTTTAACTCAAAAGCTTTTACTTTAAATAAGAAGTATACATAGTGAGGTGCTTGGGTATGGCATGACATATTTGAAGATATGGTAGTAATTGATAAAGAATTCACCACCCCAAATTACAGTGGGGTGTTTATCTCACAATTTTAGTGAGTAACCTATATTTAGGAATCTCTAGCTAGAGCAAAGTGCCATGTCTAAATGGGAATCACTAAGGGCATTTTAGGAATAAAGGTGAAATTATCAGAATGATATGTCTAAGGCTTAATTAGACATACTTAGTTAAGCTATGAGTTAATACAAGTCCATACGCAAAACTAGATGAGGTAAAAGATGGTGAAAGGAGTTTATTACACCGTAACTACATATAGAAGGGAACACCTT
>CANXYI011100066.1:0-10719 GCA_948208565.1 Hura crepitans | reverse complement strand
GTGTTTTTGCGATAGGGGCAAAAACATAATTAATGGACAAGGTTAGGGTATAAATGTAATTTAACCATGAAAGGTATAAAAGTCTAGGTTTTGAATTGATTAATGGCCCAACAGTTAGATGCCCACTGGATGGGTTGACCGGTCAACAAGGGAAATTTGCAACTGCTAGGTAGTCGGTCCCGTGGGACCCACTGCGAGGTGACATAGTACAGCGAGTGCAGCCGCCTAGGTTCAACATTGAACCACTGCACTCCCAGATATATTATCGTGGCATTGAGATGGTTCATAAACCTACCTCAAGTATTCTACTATAGGCATTTTAATCTGCGGGTACAAAAATGGGTCACAGACTATTTATCCTTCGCTACAGGTCTCGGTACAGGCAATGATAGGTGCAGCTACCTAGGTCCTAAAAGTGGGCCACTGTACAACATATATCCCTTTTATCTAGTGTTTTAAAGTGATGTCTATCTGTCATGGGCCTACAACATAATTAAGTCGATAATAATAAAAATTTCAGTCTTTAAATGTCTAGAAGAGAAATTATGTTAAGTCATGCATGTTGCTTGTGAACTTGCATTTGTGTGCATAAATGACATACCTTGTTTGGTATATTCCACCACTGAGTTTTATACTCAGCGTATCGGTGTTCTGATGCGTAGGTTATAGACAGAGGAGCTCACAGCATCAGACAGGGAGCACAGTGTAGCTGATCACGTGTCCTTTTGCTATGTTATTTTCTTGCTTTTAATTGATGTATAGGTATGCACTCATATACATACAGATATAAGTTGTATATTTTGAATAATAGTATCGTATATGAAATGGTTATTCTGTGAATGCATGCTTACTGGTGGGTCTCTGACCCTGTGATTGAGTGTTGCTGATTAATGACGGTGAATTAAAGGACCAGAGGGTCCAATGGAGTATGTGGATGATGTATGTTGTTTAGAAGTGCTTTTCTTGCAGGTTTAAATTTGGACTAGATAACAGGGCAGTCGTTATGCTGCCCGAATATCTTAAATTGTCTGGTAGTGCCTGACAGCGATACTTCGGAATTACAGACACACAGTAGAATATGCAGGAAAGTTTAGAATGTGAAAAATAACAAGATAAGATTTACATGGCATGAAAGGTATAGGAGTTAAATGAAAGGCCCCTGGGGAATTCCTAGGATGGGTGACCTTAGTGGGAAGTGATGCTCCTTATTAGTTCAGGTAGAACAGGTAGGGGGTGTCACAAAACTCAAAAGAGAGAAAGTTGCTATTCACCTCAGTTTTCCTCTCAAAATACTCTATCGTTCTGGATGATTTTGGCATCCACGAACTCATCTCGAAACGCTCGTCATTTCGAGTGTAAACTCACTTCGTGGGTCCCTCTGATGGGAGAGAATTGAAC
This sequence comes from Hura crepitans, assembly GCA_948208565.1. Taxonomy (NCBI): domain Eukaryota; kingdom Viridiplantae; phylum Streptophyta; class Magnoliopsida; order Malpighiales; family Euphorbiaceae; genus Hura; species Hura crepitans. Next base: position 9,321 of record CANXYI011100066.1, on the reverse strand, counting down.
AAAGAAAGTGAGAGGGAGAGGGGGTGATAAAAAATGGAGTGGAGAAGAGGAGAGGAGGATATGTGTGTGGTGTGTATAAGAGGATGATAAGTTTCCTCTATTTATACTTTCCACAAAAATAATATTTCCTTCCTTCAAAAAATTATTATAACTAATAGAAAAGCTAGTTTTCCACCATTCCTATCCCCAAAATTCCATAAATCCAAGACCAAAATCCTCCCAAAATTTTTTGCCCAAATTCCAACAATAACCCAAAAAATTAACATATTTTCTGTCCCATAAATTATGTAGAAATAGTTCCCGAACTCAGAAAATTCCAATTCCAAAGCCATTAGACTATTCAGAATATTTGAATATCAGGCTGTAATATTTCTAATTATTTTGAGCAACTTTTAATTTATTTTACGATTCAGCTTTATCTATGGCACTATTCACAAGACATTACTGTAAAATCTTAATTACCATTTTTAACCATCCGAACAACTTCAGATTAGCTTCAAACTTTGCCCAAAATTCTCTTGTAATTAATACTCCATGATGGACTACTTAGTGCGACTCGAATTTTGAGAAACACTATTTGTCTCGAGAAGTACTATTCACTAGGCTCGAATTTTCAAGTCATTATAGCTAACATCTTCCCCCTCTCCCTTTCTTATGGTAATGCCATTAGAGAAGTATCTCTAAGCTTTTTCCTTTCATTTATCCTATAATCCACCGCTAATTTCACACTTCTAAGACATCAAACAAAGCCTCTATCACCTTTAGAACACTCTCAAAGTGGAAAATCAAGAAAAGGATGAAAGTTTTGCATGGATGAGCTACAATTTGAATAGTGACCAAATTTTGATCGGGTAATATTTTTTGGGTTCAAATATTTTTCTTATGGTCTATGGGTGCCCAAAAAGACATATTTATAGTTAGATTTGATTTTGGTGTTGTATTAGATTTATTATGAATTTTCTAAGTTTATGCCTATCATGTATGTAAAGAAATGAGGAGCTAGTAGAGCTAAAGGGAAGGAAAAGGCTTGAGCAAGCATTTGTGGTGTATTTTGACCCTTTTATAAGTGTATTAAAGTTAGCATATGCATTTCGTTATGATGTTGGCATATAAAGTGTGTGTATGTGATTGTGATATATTGAGCATTTATGACTATAATTGTGGAATAAATGATAAATTGGTGTTATGTTAAGTTTTATGAAAAATTATTTAATGATTTAAATGCCTTGGGATGTTGGTAAGATGTGGTCAAATGCCTCTTTGATGATTCTTGAAAATGATAAGTTTGTGTGCAATGGTATGTGTTAAGTGATATGTCTTGTAATCATTCTAAATTAGGTGTATATGTGATTAATGATGGCCAAATGAGTGTGCATGTGCATTTAAATGGTGAAGTTTAGCTATAGGGAGTTAAAATGAAATGTACATGATAATGAGATTCCATAAATCATAATTTCATATGTATGCATAAATATGGCTTACATGTATAACATTTATAAAGAGTAACATGATTAGGTATGTTTAATGCCTAATAATGTGTTATGATGATTAATTGTGACCTTGGCATAATGGTATGACCAAATGGAATTGTGAGTATGGTATAGTAATGTTTTAACATGCCACATGTATTTAAACATATATGTGAGTTTAATGAGATGCTAAAGTAAGATAAGTGTATGTAAAGTAAAAATATTGAGAAGATATTTCCATAAAGTATTAGAAATACATATATTGTGTTATGGCATGATTTTGGCCAAAATGGTTTAAGGCAAATATTGAGCTTTTAATTGTGCTTGAATTAATAATTATAAGTTATATAAGATGATGATAATATATGGAACATGAGTTGATGCATTGATACCCATAGATGGGATTATGTATGTGCATGACCACATTTATATATGGTAATAATGCTAGAGGACTTATAAGCACTTCAGACTTTAATTCCCCATTTGGTCATGTATTGATCAAATAATCCATAAAACTTATTCTAAACTACTTAAAGAAAGTGAACTTATAGTAAAATGGTGATGTCCCATACAATTTAGACAACTTAAATTATATAGGTGGACTGGTCAACTAAGGAGATATAGCAGCTACTAAAGTATCCTAGAGGATAATATTTGCCCTTTAGGCAACCATATTTGGCCTTAGGGCAATCATATTTGGCCTATTGCTAATATTTAGCCTTCGGGCAATATGCAAGCCTTCGGGCACCGTTAGTCCCATTATCCAGTTTTAATTTGTTGTCTTTTAGGTATAGGCATAAAATGACTATTTTAACACGAATTTAAGAATGATGCAATATAAAATGAATTTTTACATGTATATCAAAGTTAATCAGATTAATAGCATTGTGGTTAAAATGTATGTGATCATTATGCTCATTATAAATTATTACATAAACATGGTGCATGATTATTGTATGATGTGTATATTTATATTAGTGATGTTAATTTCTTTAATGATGAAAATGTTGTATGATGTGTATGTGAACATGCATAAGTAAAATTGAATACACCATTAAGTAGTCACTTAACACATCATTTTATTTTGCAATGCATTGGTTAAAGAAATCATATTAGAGTTAAAGACTTAATATTAGCAAAGGATCAAGAGATGATTTTTTGGTATTTTGCTTTCTTTTTGTATAATCAGTGACGTACTTATGGACTGAAACTCTTCTATAATTAAGGGATACGCCTGGTCTATGTTGTAATTGTTTTTGTAACTCTCTAACAATATATAATAACTCATTTATATATATATGTTTTTTAAGATCCCCTGCCCATTCCTGAAAGGAACAAACAAGAAATGTTACTTCCTACAGGTCACCCCTCTAGAAATTTCCCCAAGCTGCATTCGTTTAACACTTATAACCTTTTCCCTTTTAAGTGTATATCACAGTTAGTTAATTTGTATTATTTCATAACATCTTAGTCTAACTCTCTTGGTTTGATAAAATGCTATTTTTAGCTTGTTATCTATTTTACAAAAATTTAGGTAGCATAACGACAACCCGAGTGAAAAACCAAAAAATTTTCCATTCAAAAACACTTTTATAATAGTCATAATCCTATTTCACAACTCTTGAACCTATTTGGTCCTCCCAAATATCCCTATCATTCACAGTCAACACAATCAACATAGGGTCTCGAACTCACAATATTCAAATAGTAAATAGAGTCATGCTATGTAAATTGTCCAAGCATACACATATCTATTCATATTGATTAAACAGTTATCAAGCTACCTATTCATATTGTACAACATCTACATCTTTGTCTTTCACACATATCTATATACATAAGTGCCATTTCTGCAACTATCAAAAGTATAAGAATTTATACCCTATGAGCAAGACTGCTACACTGCACTTACTAAGGCTAGGCAGCTAACAATTTCTACAACCTACACATCAGAACACCAACATGCTGAGTATATACATTATGGTGGATTTGATATAATAAATGTATGTCATGCACACAGTCACATACAGGTCATGAAATGATCAATAAAGTAAGCATAGGCATCTATCAGCCTATCATATTGTTAATTTATTTATCTTTTATATTATATTATTATAGTGTCTTGTCATACAAGTAACTCATATTTTGTTAGAGAAGTATGTATGTAATTCCAACCACATCACTATATAATTAGCATCATTATTAATTATGATCAGTTAATCTCTCGTGATCCTTTTTATTTTAGGCTCACGATAGAGAGACTACTCTTTAAGACACTAGATAGTGAGATATATGTTATACAGTGGCCCATATTTTGGACCTCAATAACTGTACCTACATAGTTTGATAGGAAGGATCAGTTCACTAGAACCTCTTAATACTGGATTGGCAAATAGCAGGGATCAGTCCCATAGACATCCCAACATCGGCAGAGATATAGCAAGGATCAACCCCATGGGACTTCTTAATATCTTGGTCACATTCTTTATCACGTCACTAGTAGATAGTATGGATTAGCCCCGTGGGACCTCCTAATATGCATAGATAAATCCAATGGGTAGTAGGGATAAGGCCATATAGACCTCTTAATACCCCAATGTGTAGGGTTCAACCTCAAAACCTCAACGGCTGCCATCTCCAACATACCACAATGGCCCTAAGAAGACCATTATGCCTAGCAATTGCTAATTCCCTACTTGATCGGTCAACCTATTCAATAGGTGTCTAATTGATGGGCCAACATATTTCTTTTCATTCAACCATATAGTTACAAGTCTCTATGTAATTACTATTTTAATATGAGTACCTCATATAACCAGCATGAGTGCACTTACACACTTTTATCAATTACGGGTCATTTCCACAAAATGCTATTCATTTGGTCATTTTTACCAATTCACTATTCATATGGTCCTTTTTCCATTTCATCATTTTTTATACCATCCACATGCCAATCCTCATTTCATGTCATATTTTATTCTTTAGGCCCCATTATCAATATCATTCTATTATGAAAAATTATGCTATCATTCTTAAATTTCGAGGCACTATTTATTAACCATTTTCTTGCAACCCAAATAAGTCCCATTTTTAGGTCAATAATTAGTAAATCATTATTTCTAACTCTTTTTCTTTAATTCATTTTTCCACTATGATTTCCATCCCATTTTTAAGATAATATCATAGTTATCATGCCATATACTTATACATACACCATACCGAATGCACACACACCATTCTGCCAACACTTGATTATCCACCTATACTCATTTTATTTCCACCAAATTATGCATATAACCTTATTTTCATGAGACAAACATAATGGCAACATCAAATTACATTAATTCTATACACATACCCAACTTTTAGAAGTTCCATACACACACATATGCAAAAATTCATGGCATGCAAGAACTACACCAAATCCACATACCTAGTGTATGAGAGCAACCCTTTTTCCACCACTTATGGACTTGATTGAGCTTCTCCTTCAATTCTTATCTCTTGTCCTAATATAACCAAATCCACCCTTAGAAAAATTCCCAAAAATTTTACAAAGCTCCAAATTGAAATCTACAAACATGGTTTTTCTTAGAATCACATAAACTACCTAAAACAAAAATGAAAATTAAGAAATTAACACTTACACTTGAATGGTCACTATTCACCCCTATGGAATTTCTCACTTTCCAAGCAAAATCTCTTAATTCTACAACTTAGAATGGATTTTAAAGGTTATAGAGGGTTCATTCCATATAAATTTCATGAATTTTAGGTGTGTCAGGGAGGAGAGGGAAAGCAAAAGTGGTGTGTGAGAGAGAGGTAAGTGGCATCAGATTTTAGGGTAGAAAAGAAGAGGGATTTCATTCATTCAAACATTTTTAGGGTTATATTGCATAAGTATAGCCATCTTACAATGTGTATACACCTCATTCATTCAAACATTTTTAAGGTTATATAGTATAAGCATAAAGTCAGGTAACTTGATTCCTTAATATTTAACACCATTAAATGTGAGTTATACATTTCCATAGACATATACATACACATTATCATTAGCACACACACATAATTAGTACATTTTACTTTGATTACACTTCAAGTTCAAAATACACCAATGAGAATGGCTTAAGCCTTCTCCTTGACATTGTTCTTCAATCTCTTAGTTTGCTACACAAACATACAAAGACTCATTACAAAAAAATTCATATAAAATCATATGTGTATCAAAAAATCAAATCCGACTTAAGAAACACTATTTTTAGCATCCTAGGAACCTTGGAAAAATACTAAAGCTTGAAAAAACTTATCCGATCAAAATTGTGTAACTATTCACCATGACCCAAAACCTTGAAAATCCTTCACTATTTTTTCAATTTCTTATTTTAAAAGGTGATTATAGGTTATAAAGGATCAAATTTAGGGGTTATTGGCTCATTTTGGTGTTAGATTGAAGGAAAAAGAAGGAAAAATTGAGGTCCTAATATCTAGTAATGGCATCGGCTAATAGGAGAAAAAAGGGAGGAGGGTGATGCCATTATTCAATAATTGACCCATTATAAGCCAATTTTGACTATATATGTAGGTGGCTTTAAAAAAATGAATATCACTTTCTCTCTCCTTTTTAATAAAATTCTCTTTCTTTTTAACCTTAATTATCTTCCAAATAAACCACTAAAAATCATATAATCTAAGTCTCATAAGTCTCTAAAAATTTGAGCTTGATAATTAAGAAAAATTGATAAAAATGTAACTTTTTAACTTTACCCAATTTAGAAAAAAATACTCTTTGATATCCAAAAATTCCAATTCTAACTATTTAGAATATTTGAGTATAAGTTGCTTTAATCTTGAGTCAATTTGAGCAAAAATGAAATATTTTTACGGTTCAGCTTTCACTAGGTCACTATTCCTAAACACCACCATAAAAACTTAACTGTCATTTTAAACCATCTAAACCACTTCATTTTCACTTCAAATTTTATTATGATTAATACTTTCATTCAATAAGATTAGAGTGACTAGAGTCTTAGGAAAAACTATTCATAACCTTGGGATTTTTTAGCATTGCATTTCTTCTTCTCTTAAAAGAAATTTTATCCTCTAAATCACCTAGTTCAAACAATTGAGGGTACTGGTCCATCATCTGGGTTCAGTCTCGTAGATAACCTTTTCCATTCTATAATGTCTCTAAAGCACTTTTACTAGAGGCACTATCTTATTCCTTAACTCCTTCACTTCTCTAGCCACGATCTATATTGGTTCTTCTTCATAGGAAAATTTAGGTTGTATCTCTACTTCCCTGATGGAAAAACATATAAATGATCTAATTAGTAACTTCAAAGCTTACAGACATGAAAGACATAATGTATCTACTAAAGCTCATGAGGCAAATCTAGCTTATAGACTACTGGCCCTACACATTTAGTTATTTTTTATAGACCAATAAGCCTTGGACTTAACTTGCCCTTCTTACTAAACCTCATAACTTTTTTCCAAGGTGACACCTTAAGAAACACTTTGTTTCCACCTTTATACTGAACACCCTTTCTCTTCAAGTTAGAATAAAGCCTTTGACTATCTAAAGCTGCCTTTAATATATCTTTGATGATCTTCATATTTTCTTTTGCATCTTTTATCAAATCTAACCCCATAAGTTTAGTCTCGCTTAGCTTATTCTAACATAATAGTGTTCTTCTATATAAACCTTTATAAAGAGCAATTCCTAAGCTTGCTTGATGACTATTATTGTAAGCAAATTCTACTAATGAAAAGTAGTAATTCCCTTAAATTCAATAGCACAACTTCTCAACATATCCTCAAGCACCTATCAAGCATGCTTTAACATGAACATCATACATAACGTAGCATAAATAATCACTCAAGTAACAAAAATTCCTTAAATAATTCTTTATAATTGACCATCGATCTGAGGATGGAATGCCATGCTAAAAATCAATCGAGTGCCCAAGGCATTATGAAGCTTCTTTGAAAACCTTGACATAAACCTTGGGTCTCAATAGGATATAATAGAAGTAGGCACTCCATGTGATTTGATGATCTCATTAATATATAACTATACAAGCTTCTCCAAAGTGTATTTAATCCTAACTGGTATGAAGTGTACAATCTTGGTTAAACAATCTATTATAACCTAAACCAAATCACATTTACTTCTTGTCATAGGTAAACTGACTAAAAAGTCCATAGAGACTCTATCCTATTTCCACTCAAGAATTGATATAAGATTAAGCAATCCAGAGGGAACCTAGTGTTTAAGCTTTATCTGCTGATAAGTAAGGCACTTTGTCACAAACATGGACACATCTCTTTTAATGCCTGGCCACTAGAAGGAAGTTTTCAAATCTTGATACATCTTAGTGCTACCAACATGCTTAGCATATAGAGCACCAAGTCTTATGCAAAATCTACTTCCTCAGATCTTTCATATCTACAACAAATATTATGTCATGGTAGTAAAGACAATTATCACTCTTGATCTCATACTCACTATGGAATGCTTATGTTCAAGGCTCTATGAATAGTGCCACTAGGTTTGAAAAGTGTCCTTGGGGTGCGACATCACTTGCATATAAATAGAGGCAGCGACACTAGTCATGAAACTTTAAAGGGCATTAAATTGATAAAAAAGGCAAATTTTAAAAATTTAGTAGAACTAATAATTCATTTCGAACTATAAGCTATTAATCTGTGCAATAAAAAATATTCGAGCTGGGACTGACTTGGGATGTGCCCGAACGAACCGAAAAATATTGGACGCTGAGGCTAAAAAATTCCATTCAATCTACTGGTGAATGAATTTTTGAATTTCTAAGGTTTTTTTGCAAATTCTAGTAATTTTTTACATTGGCATACAAATTGAGGTAATTTGAAAATTGTCCTAACAATGAGATTGGCTACGAAAATTAATGAGCACGTAAAGGGGATTAAAGTAGGAATTTTAAAATAAATGGTGTAATTTTTTGAGGTCCGTGTGAATTTTGGTGAATTTCTGAAGTTCTACCAAAAATTGAGTCGTTTTGAGATGGTTCGGGAGGTCACAGGACTAACCCGTACCATGCTAGCTAGCTTAAGGCCTATGAAAAGTGGAAAAACAAGTTGACAAGTGGATTTTTCTACTTAAACAAAAGAAAATTCCTTTTTCTTTTTCTGGCTAGGGAATAACCCCACAGTAACATTTTGTGGCCATTTTCTTTATCTTTTCTCAATCAATTCTACCATTTCTTGATCTCTAAATTCAATTTAAGATGTTAAAAAATTAGAGGAAGAAGAATCACATCAAAAGGAGTCTCCAAGAGTTAGATAAAATTCTTCAAAGTTTCTTGGATAAAAACTATCCAGCAAGGGTATTTAAGGTGAGTTCCTTGTCTTCCCTTAGGTTTTCTTGAGATTTCTTAGTTGGAAATAGGTATTTGGGGTGCCTAAAATCTATAGGGATATTTTTGAATTGTGTTTGAGGTGAATTGAGGAAGAGAAAGGCTTAAAGAAGGTGAAGAACAGCTTCTATGATGGGCTAGAATTGAAGTGTTGGCAAGCTTTAAGTGGTATTCTTTAGCATATAAGTGAATTCTAACATTTCTTTCATGCCTTTTAATCCTTAAGGGGGCTGGAAATGGCTAATTAATGAAAGAAAAACATTAAGGATGTTGAAATTCCATAAAGGCAAGAGCTAAAGGGCATAAATTTATGTGTGTATATAGCTTGGCATGAGATTTAGTGGAATGTATAATTAAGTAAGCATAAATGGCATGTAAACTAGCTATGGAATGTGAGGAAATTATATGGCTTGTGTGTGCTTTAGTGTTAGTCGAGAGGTTGCTTAAAAGAATTA
>CANXYI011100065.1:0-19436 GCA_948208565.1 Hura crepitans | reverse complement strand
TCTCCTTTGAAATGCTGACTATTCTTGTGGCACTAAAAGTGGAAAAAATTGTGCATTTTCTACAGCAGTAGTAGCTATCATAGCAGCTACAACAGCTGTTATTGCTTGCCTAATAGACTTCAGCATCATTTGCAACTATGTAGGTGTACTTGGCTATCCAGGTACAATGTGTCTAGCATCATTAGGGGTCATATGCTCAGGTTGTGCATCCCCTCGTCCCATAGCCGAAGGAGTATGACTTTCTACCCCTTCATCCTTTGTAGGCATTATGCCACTACTCATATCCCATACCTAAAGGCAAGAGAAATAGATTATGAGCCAATTATGTAATAGCATTTAATGTAAATGTATTATGACTAATGTGCTCTTGTGTAACCCATGGGCCTAAAGGAAACCCCAACCAGAGCTCTAATACCACTAAGTATCACACCCTCTACCTGATCTGTACACCAAACCCGAATGGAAAATGTGTGCACGTAAAATGATATCCAATTTCATTATGCAAAATCACTTAAAATTTAAAAATTTTATATAAGAAAACATTTCTTAACTTGGAAATGTACTAAAACATCGAAAACCTTATTGAGGTAAACATTAGGGTCATCCTGTCAAAAATTCAGTAGCATAATGGCTATACTAAGACACTTTCCCAAATTTTTTACCTGTTTAAAAAACACTTCTATACATCACAACATACATCCCCAACTCACATGTGTCCTTCTAACCCTCTAAATCACATCAATATCACAATGAGCCTCAGGCTCTCATAAGCAACATTCTCACATGCAATTCGTCAATCATCACACATAACATCTGAGAAAACAAAAATAAAATCCACAGTTAAATTATTTAATACAAAACCCTGCTACAAAATATAGATTAGACCTAATCCCTTTGAGATCACAAGAGCACTATGACTACTTTGATATTACATTTACACCATCATTACTATTATAAAAGAAATACAAAAATCGCAAGGGTTATCTTCGTGTCTCCTACTTTTAGAAGCTTTAGCTCTACTCTGCTGCCTTGTTACCTATGCATTGCAAACAATCAATGCGCTAAGCTTTAGCTTAGTGATGTAATCACTTTAACTTGTAAAAAAAACAATTTATAGCATGTCCATAATACACACAAACCATATCCGAATTTAATATTATAGTTATGTATTTTTTATGATTTACACACAACATAAACCAATTTTTGGATTTAAAGTCATATTCATGCATTTATAGTGTCTCATATGCCATCTTGCACATTACAAACATAGACAATGCATTTTATGGCATGTTTATCAAGGCATTATTAAAACATCGATTAACAACCATTTAGCGGACATAATACATCACATGCATACAGTCTTATTCTCTAAGCATCATTTATGCCAAAAATCACCATTATCATAAATTAGCCATTAGCAATCCATAATGCACGGTAACAATCATTACCACATTCTAACAATTATAAAATGTCCTACCGAACTCATGGATCACATCTATTAGTGACATACCTGTTTGCTAGATCATCAGTACCGTAATGTACCTTGTAGTTGTCTATATTAGTAATTGAGACTTATGCACATAAAATCACATTAATTATTCATACAAGTGAAAATAAACACATTCAAGCATCTCAAACCCATTTTGGGGTCATTTGGTCATATTATATCCTTAGGTCACATATTAAGGCCATTTATCATACAAACTCAATTTCTGCAAATTTTAAGCCATTTTAGTCGTTTAACCGATGCCTATATCTATAAGAGAACTAAACAAGATTGGATAACATAATTACTTAAGCCTGAAGGCTCTTGACATCTAAAGATGCATAACTTAGGCTTGAAGGCTCTCCACATCTATAGATGTGTAACTTAGGCCCAAAGGCTCTCATACCATATAGGTAAGTAAACTTAGGCCTAAAGGCTCTCATACCACAAAGGTAAGTAAACTTAGGCCTGAAGGCTCTCATGCATATCAGCAAGTAAATCTTAGGCTCGAAGGCTCTCATGCCCATTGGCACGTAAATCAATAACCCATAAGTCTTATACCCGTAGGTATGCTAGCAACTGCTACAATCCTAGTTGATCAGTCAACATATCCAAACTAGGTTGTCTAACTATATAGGCATCATTAAACATGTCATTATATGTCAGTTTACCTAATTTCACATTTAATTTTATTATATTAATATAAAAATCATCATTAGCCTCAATGCACCATTGCATCACCTACACATGTATTATTAGCCAACTTAGGCCTATTGATGTCCATTACACCTGTAGGATCTATTTTCCTAGGTGTCATGGCATCACAACATACAAAATCTCAATATGTCAAAGGAAGACACAAATATCAATGCAAATGTTCATATCATGGCATTTTCCCATATTTACCTTCAAAAGGTCGCATATAGCCTTTTCATGTAATTATAACACATATATTGTCATGATATATCAAAAAATCCATCTCAAGCATAGTAACACATTTAAGTCATACATACATGACATTTTTTTATCGATAATAACATCTGCACGCTCATTAACGCGCTTAACAGTTCATATAGGCATAATGTTATACATGTGTATATTGAGTCAATTCATGGCATTCTAGCACCCATTACATCCATTATACATGTTTCAATTCATAAAATAATCATATGCATGTATTTCTAGGCATGCAACACACAACATAGCTTAATCAATTTTATTTCACATAATGCACTTATAAGCATAAAAACGACATTCTCGCAAATTCTATCACTCATATCCATCTCATATCATGCATATATCATTCCATACATCACAAATTACATTTATTTCATTTTCTAAACATTTATTGCTAATTATTTCAATTATGCATACAACACATATAATGTATTAAATGTTAATATAGCTAAATCAAAGTGGTTACACATACCAAATAAGGTCGTACGTGACCCCCGAAGTCGGCTTATGCCTTCTCCTTGCCTTGGGAGGTTTGGGTTGTCATTTCATCTATGAATTCAAATGGGTACAAATTTTAATAAATAATATGAAATAATCTAGAGGTCAAAAAAATATTTTGAGCCTAGATACATGCTATACAACATCTTAGGAACTCGTAAAAAATAAAATTTATAGAAAAAGAAAACTTGAGAGAGAGAAAGTTACTATTCGCCTAATGTTTCTTTTCAATTTTTCTCCCGAAATACTCTGTCGTTCCAGACGATTTTGGTATCCACGGACTCATCTTGGAATGCTCATCATTTTAGGTGTAAACTCATATCATGGGTCCCTCTAAAAAGAGAGAAATCACAAGAGAAAAAGAGAGGGAGAGTGGGCGGAATTTTATGGAGAGAAGGGAGGAGGATAGTGAGTTTTGTGTATGTGAGGGAGAAGGAGAGAGTTTCTCCTTTTGTAGTTTTCCCAAGATTAATTTTTCTTCACTTCAAAAAATTTTTATAATTGATAAAAAAATCAAGTTTTCCTCCATTCCTATCCCTAAAATTCCATAAATTCAAGCCCTAAATCCTCTCAAAATCTCGCGCCTAAATTCTAATAATAACCTAAAAAATTAATCTATTTTCTGTCTTGAAAATTAGGTAAAAATAGTTTTTGAACTCAAAAAATTTTGATTCCAAAGCCATTGGACTATTTGAAATATTTGAGTATTAGATTGTAATATTTTTGGATTATTTTGAGCAACTTTTAATTTATTTTATGGTTCAACTTTGCCTACAACACTATTCACAAAATATTGCCGTAGAATCTTAATTAGCATTTTTAACCATCCGAACGACTTCGAAATGGCTTCAAACTTTGCCCAAAATTCTCTTATAATTAATACTTTCTGTCGGTACACTTAGTGCGACTCGAGTCTCGAGAAGCATTATTCATCCTGGGAAGTATTATTCATGAGAGTTAGATTTTTAGGTCGTTACATTTCTTCCCCTCTTAGAAAAGATGTCATCCTCAACATACCTAGTTCAAACAACTGTGGGTATTGTTCCCATATATGAGCCTCGATTTCCTAAGTAGCCTCTTCTATACTATGATGTTGCCATAAGACTTTCCTTAATGGCACTATATTATTCTGCAATTTCTTGACCTCTCTGGCTAGGATACCAATAAGTTCTTCTTCATATGACAAATTTAGCCTTATTTCCACTTCATCAGCTGTCAAAACATGTGGAGGGTTTGATCTATATTTTCTTAGCATTGAGACATGAAACATATCACGAATCTACTGCAACTCTGGAGGTAAAGATAGTCTGTAGGCCAATAGACCCACACACTCTGTGATCTCGTATGGTCCAATGAACCTCGAACTCAACTTTGCTTTTTTACTGAACCTCAACACCTTTTTCCATGGAGATACTTTCAAAAAAACTTTGTCGCCAACTTCATACTCTATATCTCTTTTCTTCAAATCCACATAGGATTTCTATCTATCTGAAGCAGCCTTCAGTCTTTCTTTGATAATATTCACCTTTTCTTCAGTATCCTTGACCAAATTTGGTCCCATAAGCTTATGCTCACCCAATTCGTACCAACATAAGGGAGTTTTACACCGTCTCCCATGTAACGTCTCAAAAGGAGCCATACCCAGACTCGGTTGATAACTGTTGTTGTAAGCAAATTCTACCAATGATAAATACTTATCCCAGCTGCCCTTAAGCTATATGGCACATGCTTGAAGCATATTCTCAAGAATTTGAATATCCTCTCTAACTAACCATCCATTTATGGATAAAAAGCCGTGCTGAAATTGAGCCTAGTCCTCAAAGCATTCTAGAATTTCCTCTAAAATCTTGATGTAAACCAGGGATCTCTATCTAAAATGATTGATGAAGGCACTCTATAGAGCCTAACTATCTCATCAACATACAGTTTTGCCAATCTCTCTATAGAGTAATCCTTTCTCATTAGAAAGAAATGAGTAAACTTGGTCAATCTGTCAACTACTACCCAAACAGAATCATGCACGTTTCTTGTCATCGGTAGTCTAATCACAAAATCCATAGTGATCCGATCCCACTTCCATTCCGTTATTGCTATGGGATGAAGCAAACCAGAAGGAACCTAATGCTCAGCCTTTACTTACTGACAAGTGAGGCATCTCATTATAAAATCAGCTACATCTCTCTTCATGCCTAGCCACCAATAGGCCATCTTCAAATCCTAGTACATCTTTGTACTACTAAGATGCATCAGATAAGAAGAATTGTGCGCTTCTTGTAGATTCTGCTATCTCAAGTCCTCTTTCTCTAGCACATATAAGCAGTCATGATAATACAGATAACTATCTTCCTTAATCACAAACTCGGTAGACTTCTCCTTTTAAATCATACTTATGACACTTTAAAGTCTGTGATCATCTTTCTATGAATCTTTCATTATCTGTATCAAACTCTACTTGACTTGCATCTCAACTAACAAACCACTGTTACCTTGCAGCTTCAAACTAACATACATCACCTTCAAAGCTGACAAAAGCTTTCTACTCAAGGTATCCATAACATTATTAGCTTTCCCAAAATGGTAATTAATAAGGCAATTGTAATCCTTAATTAACTCTATCCATCTTCTTTGCCATAAGTTTAACTTTTTTTGCATCGGTAGATACTTCAAACTTTTGTGGTCGGTGAAAACATAACACTTTTCTCTATAGAGATAATGCCTCCATATTTTTAGAGCAAACACAATGGCTGCAAGCTCTAAGTCATGTGTCAAGTAATTTTTCTCATGAGATTTTAACTGTCGAGAAGCATAGGCAATAACCTTGCCATCCTGCATGAGTACATAACCCAATCCATTTCGTGAAGCATCACTATATATAGTGAACTCCATCCCTGATACTAGCTACACTAAAATTAGAGCCTCTATCAACTTACTCTTGAGCTTGCAAAACTCTCTTAACACTTGTTGTCCCAATACAAACTTCACATTTTTCCTCAGAAGACGTGTCATAAAGGCTACAATAAGGAAAACCCTTCAACAAACCTTCTGTAATAGCTAGCTAACCCCAAGAAACTCCTAATCTCAGTTATGTTCCTTAGTAGTTTCCAGTCCATTACTGCCTAAATCTTACTAAGATCAACCCTTATACCATCTGTTGAAGCTATATGCCCCAAAAATGCTACTTCCTCTAGCCAAAACTCACACTTACTGACCTTTGCATAGAGTTTCTCATCCCTCAAAATCTGAAGAACTGTCCGTAAATGACTAACATGATTGTCTCTATTTTTAGAGTACATAAGAATGTCGTCTATAAAGACCACCACAAACTAATTTAGAAATGGTATGAAGATCTTATTCATAAGGTCCATGAATGTCATTGGTGTATTAGTTAACTCGAAAGGCATCACTAAGAACTCATAGTGACCATATCTAGTCCTGAGAGTCATCTTGTGTATGTCTGCCTCTTTTACTCTCAATTGGTAATACCCAGATCCAAAATCAATCTTAGAGAACACATCTGCCCCTCTAAGCTAATCAAAAAGATCATTGATCCATGCTAAAGGATACTTGGTCTTGATTGTGACCTTGTTTAACTATTTGTAATCCACACAAAGTCTCAAAGAACCATCCTTCTTATTGACAAACAGAATCGGTGCTCCCCTTGGTGAAACACTTAGTCTGATAAAACCCTTGTCTAGAAGCTCTTGCAACTAAATCTTCAGCTCTTTTAATTTCATAGGAGCCATTGTATACAGAGCTATAGAAACTGGCACTGTGTCTGGCATCACCTTAATGCCAAACTCTAACTCACGTTCTGATGGCAAACCAGGCAACTCATCTGGGAAAACATCCCTAAACTTAGCTACTATAAGAATTTGACTTGCTTCTGAAGTTTCCTTTGTGGTGTCAACCACATAAGTAAGATAAGGTTCATAACCCTTTTGCATCATTCTTCTTGCTACAGTGGCTAATACTACATTAGCCATATAATCCGATCTTTCACCCACTACTGTCACTTCTGACCCATCATTTCTTATAACACAATCCTCTTCCTCTTGTAATCCACCACGGCATGATACTTGGACAACCAGTCCATGCCTAAGATAAGGTCGAACTCATTGAATGACAATTCAATGAGATCTACAGGGAAAACTTGTCTTTATACTGACAATGGATAGTCTTTATATACTTTGCTCATTATAACATGTTTTCCTATAGGATTGCTAATTATCATATCAAAGCCAAGGTCAACTGACACTAACCCCTGATCTAAAACTCATGTAGTGTAGATATAAAAATGTGTTGAAAGATATGAAATATACCCACAATAACATCAGTGGCCTCTGCCTCTTCTTTGGCTTATATGGTGTATGCCTCATCGAAGCTCTGCTCTCTGACTTATCCTTTTGACTAGCCCTAGCTCTACTTCCTGAATCTTTACTATCTTGCTTCTGTGTAAGAACATAAGGTCTTACCGAGCAATCCTTCTAAAAATGATCTTTGGAGCCATAACCCTAGCAAGTTCCTAGTATAAACCTCTAACATACACCTTGATGTCTCCGGTGGCAAGTCTCACATGCAGGTGTCATAACACTACTTGTTGTGGACTTAGGAGGACCTAAAGTCTGAGTCTATAGTCTGATCTATGATCTAGAGCCATGTCTTAACCTCTGTGATCGATCTGACTACTTGCTTTGAAAATGCATGGACTGACCACTCTTATGCTTTTTCTTAAATGTATACCCAAAACTACCTTGTCCTTGCCTATGTGATCTTTTCTTAAAGTTGTCTAGCTTCTATTTCATCTAATTCACCATCTCCATAGTGTGACAAGCCGTTACTAAAGCTGTAAAATCTTGGATCTTTATAGGAGCAACCTAATCCATGATCTCCAAGTTCAACCCCTTCTCAAACTTCTTACAGTAGTCCTCTTCTGTGGCAACCATTGCCTTCACATACCAGCTCAGACGAGCAAACTCCTTCTCATATCCAGAGATCATTCTATGTCTCTATTTGAGATCCATGAACTCCTAGTATTTTTGGTCTAGGTAATGCTCAGTAATACACTTTTCCTTAAATTCCTTCAAAAAGAAATCCTAGGTGATGTCTGCAGCTACCTTGTGCTCTGTGATAGCTTCCCACCATTCAATGCTTCTTCTGACAGCATTGAAGTGGCATATACAACATACTCATCTTATAGGCATCTCAATTGCTGCATAATGCAGACTATCTAATCTAACTAGTACTTGGCTCTACTGGGCTTATCTGATTCTTCTCCCTTAAAGTACTCGACCCCATTCTTAATTAGTCTCTCCATATATGTCTTATAAAATGTGGCTATTCTTATGGCATTAGAGGTGGAACAAATTGTGCATTAGTAGCAGCTATCACAGTAGCTACTATCACTTGCCTGATAGACTCCAACATCATCTGCAACTAAGTAGGTGGACTTTGCTATTTAGGAACAACATATCCAGCATCACTAGGGGTCATATACTCGGGTTGTGCATCCCTTTATCCAAAGGCTAAAGGAGCATAACTTTCTACCCCTTCTTCCTTCATAGGCATAGTGCTACTACTTATGTCTCGTACTTAAAGGCAAGAGAAATAGATTATCAGCCAAATGTAATAGTATTTGACATAAATGTATTATGACTCCTAATGTGCTCTTGTGTAACCCATGAGTCTAAAGGAAACCCCAACTGGAGCTTTAATATCACTAAGTGTTGCACCCTCCCCTTGATTCGTACACCGGACCCAAATGGAGGATGCATGCACGCAAAACAATATCCAGTTCCGTTACCTAAAATCACTTAAAATTTAAAACTTTTATATAAGAAAACATTTCTTGACTTAGAAATGCACTAAAACATCAAAAACCTTTTTGGTATGCAAATCGAGGTAAACATTGAGGTCATCATGTCGAAAATTCGGTAGCATAATGGTTGTACCAGGACACTTTCCCAAATTTTTACTTACTTAAAATCACTTCTATACATTCACAACATACATCTCTAACTCATATGGGTCCTCTTGACCCTCCAAAACACATTAAAACTATAATGAGCCTCAAGCTTTAACAATTAACATTCTCACTGCAATTCATCAATCATCACACACAACATGCGAGAAAACAAAAATAAAATCCACAGTTAAATTATTTAATACAAACCCCACTGTAAAATGTAGATTAGACCCAATCCCTCCAGGATCACAAAAGCACTATGACTACTTAGACATTACATTTACATCATCATTACTATTACAAAATAATTACAAAAATACCCATGCAGGGGTTATCTTTGTGTGTCCTTCTTTTTGAAGCTTTGGCTCTAGTCTATTACCCCATTACCTACGTATTACAAACAAGCAATATGCTAAGCTTTCGTTTAGTGGTGTAATCACCTTAACTTGTAAAAAAAAACAATTTATAGCATATCCATAATGCACATAAACCATATCTAAATTTAATATTACAGTTATGTATTTTCGATGATTTACACACAACATAAACTAATTTTTGGATTTAAAGTCATATTCATGCATTTATAGTGTCTCATATGCCATCTTGCACATTATAAATATAGACAATGCATTTTATGGCACATTTATCGAGGCATTATTAAAACATCAATTAACTATGGTCTTATTCTCTAAGCATCATTTATGCCAAAAATCACCATTATCATAAATTAGCCATTAGCAATCCATAATGCATGATAAAAATAATTACCATATTTTAACAACTATAAAATGTCCTATGGAACTCATAGATCACATTTATTAGTGACATATCTGTTTGTCGGATCATAAGTATCGTAATGCACCTTATAGCTGTCCATATCAGTAATTGAGACTTACACACATAAAATCATGTTAATTATTCATACAAGCGAAAATATACACATTCAAGCATTTCAAACCCATTTTGGGGTCATTTGATCATATTACATCCTTAGGTCACATATTATGGCCATTTATCATACAAACTCAATTTATGCAAATTTTAAGCCATTTTAGTCATTTTAACCAATGCTATATCCATAAGATAACTAAACAAGATTGGATAATAGAATTACATAGGCCTGAAGGCTTTCCATATCCGAAGATGCATAACTTAGGCCCGAAGGCTCTCCACACCTATAGATGTGCAACTTAGGCCCAAAGGCTCTCATACCACATAGATAAGTAAATTTAGGCCCGAAAGCTCTAATACCACAAAGGTAAGTAAACTTAAGCCTTAAGGCTCTCATGCATATCAACAAGTAAATCTTAGGCTCGAAGGCTCTTATGCCCATCGGCACATAAATCAATGACCCATAGGTCTCATATCCATAGGTATGCTAGCGGTCGCTACAATCCTAATTGACCAGTTAAACTATCCAAACTAGGTTGTCTAACTATATAGGCATCATTAAACATGCCATTATATGTCAATTTACCCAATTTCACATTTCATTTTATTATATTAATATAAAAATCATCATTGGCCTTAATGCACCATTGCATGGCCTATATATGTACAATTGGCCAACTTAGGCCTATTGATGTCCATTACACCCGTAGGATCCATTTTCCTAGGTGTGATGGTATCGCAACATGCAAAATCTCAATATGTTAAAGGAAGACACCAATATTGATACAAATGTTCATATCATGGCATTTCCCTATATTTGCCTTCAAAAGGTCGAACATAGGCTTTTAATGCAATTATAACACATATATTGTCATGATATATGAAAAAATCCATCTCAAGCATAGTTACACATTTCAGTCATACATACACAATATCTTTTTATCAATAATAACATCCGTTTGCTCATTAACATGCTTAACGGTTTATATAAGCATAGTGTTGCACATGTGTATATCAAGTCAATTCATGGCATTCTTACATCTATTACATCCATTATACATGTTTCAATTCATAAAATAATCATATGGATGCATTTCTAGACATGTGATACAAAACATGGCATAATCAGTTTTATTTCGCATAATGCTCTTATAAGAGTAAAAACGACATTCTCGTAAATTCTATCACTCATATCCATCTCATATCATGCATATATCATTTCATACATCACAAATTACATTTAATACATTTATTTCATTTTCTAAGCATTTATTACCAATTATTTCAATGATGCATACAATACACATAATGCATTAAATGATTAATTTAGCCAAATCAAAGTGATTAAACATACCAAATAAGGTCATATAGGACCCCCAAAGTTAGCTCATGCCCTCTCCTTGCCTCGGGAGATTTGGGTTGTCATTTCACCTATGAATTCAAAAGGGTATGAATTTCATTAAATAATATAAAATAATTTACAGGTTGAAAAAATATTTCGAGCTTAGACACATGCTCTGCAACATCCTAGGAACCCATGAAAAATAAGATTTATGAAAAAAGAAAACTCAAAAGAGTGAAAGTTACTATTCACCTCGAGTTTCTTTTTGATTTTTCTCTCGAAATACTTTGTTGTTCTAGACAATTTTAGTGTCCGCAAACTCATCTCAAAATGCTCATTGTTTTAAGGGTAAACTCGCATTGTGGGTCCCTCTAAGGAGATAGAGATCACAAGAGAAAGAAAGAAGTGTCCCTCTAAGGAGATAGAGATCACAAGAGAAAGAAAGAAGGAGAGTGGGTGGGATTTTATAGAGAGAAGGGAGGAGGATGGTGAGTTTTGTGTATGTGAGGAAGGAGGAGAGAATTTCTCCTTTTATAGTTTCCCTAAGATTAATTTTTCTTCTCTTTGAAAAATTTTTATAACCGATAGAAAAATTAGTTTCCCTCTATTCCTATCCCCAAAATTCCATAAATTCAAGCCCTAAATCCTCTCAAAATCTTCTACCCAAATTCTGACAATAACCCTAAAAATTAATTTATTTTCTATCCCGAAAATTGGAAAAAAATTGTTTTCAAACTTAGAAAATTTTGATTTCAAAGCCATTGGACTATTCAAAATATTTGAGTGTTAGGTTGTAATATTTTTGGATTATTTTGAGCAACTTTTAATTTATTTTATAGTTCAGCTTTGCCTATAGTAATATTCATATAACACTGCTGTAAAATCTTTATTAGTATTTTTAACCATCTGAACGACTTTGGATTGGCTTTAAACTTTGCCCAAAATTCTCTTGTAATTAATACTTCCTGTCGATACACTTAGTGTGACTCAAGTCTTGAGAAGCACTATTCATCGCAAGAAGTACTATTCATGAGAGTTGGATTTTTAGGTCATTACACTCTTATCAGAGTGAAATGTAAGTGTGAATGAGATTCATAAGGGCATTTTGGAAATAAAGATGTAAATATTATAATTGAAATTTTTAGGGCTTGATTAGACATACTTAATTAAGCATTGAGTTGACATAAGTCCATACTCAAACTTAAATGAGATAAAGTATGGTGAAAAGACTAATTACATGGTAACTATATATGGAAGGGTCAAGTAAAACCACTTGACTTTCTAACACTTGGATAGTCTTAACGTGTGGCTAAACACCTCTCAAGACTTGTACATAAATAAATTATTAATTGGGAATTAACTATAGGCTCAATGAGCTTGAACCATAAGATTCCCAGTCAGACTAGGACTCTAATTCACTATGTACTGCCAATGTATTTTAGAAACCCATAGGGTCACACACTTAAAGAATTGAAATGATTATTAATGTGTTTGATATTTAAATGATATGAGATATCATTGAAGTAGAAGAAATAAATAAGAAAAAGAGAAATTTGGCTTGAAGCCTAGTTGATCTAGTTTGACCTTTTTAAGTGTTAGAAAGGACTTAGGCCTTAGATGCCCAATCAAGGGCATATTTTAATTTGATTTTAAATGGACCTTTAAAAGGATCATCAATTAGGCTTATGGCTAATTTAAATTATGGCTTAGAAAAGCCTTAGATGAAAGCCTAGAAAGGGCCTCAAAGTTTTATACACATGGACTCTTTTATTAGGCCATGTGCAATAGGTAAAAAGTGGATGGACCCTCTTATTAGGCCATGCACAATAGGAAAAAAGTGGCTTAATTTGTGGAACTCATTGAATGAGATTTAGGTAAGATTTTAAGGGTTAAAATCTAACCTGAAGAGGATTATTTTATTACAAATAGCTTATATAAAATTGGCAATACAAGTAGCCACTAAACAGATTGAATATGCATATACTCTTTTTGTGAATTTTCAGATTCTCTTATTCTTCTTCTTCTCCCTTCTGAATATCTTACTAGCACCTAGATAGTTAGTTGTTCTTTACTTGTATAGATACCTTAGAGGTGTTCTTGGTGAGGATCACTGTGGTTTGCTACAAGCTAGTGAGGTGTTATGAAGACAAGGAATCACAAATCAATCGATAATGGTAAAATTTCTATGATGCTTAATTTTTCTATTGTCTATCATTTTGATTTATTCAAATCCCTATTATCATTGCTTGGTTTTGTACAAAAATTTTTAATTTTTCACTATGCATAACTTGTACAAAATTGACATTGGTATTAGAACCTAGTTCTCCAATAATTCAAAATGATTAAAAAACTCGATTATGGTTAATGTAGACATAAAAATGATTTTATGATTTATTGGTTCAGTGGTGACTCTTTGTAACACTTGAAAATCCTAGTGTTATGAATAGTACTTCCTAGAATATGAATAGTGTGTCCTAATATCTAGGTCACACTAACATGACCAAATGGAATTATTAATAATAATATAATTTTAGGTAAAACTTGAAGTTCAAACAAAGTCATTTAGATGGTTAAAAATGATAGCAAAGATTTTACGGTAGTGTCATATGAATAGTGACCTAATTTTAACTGAATTGCAAAATATTTTGTTTTGCTCAAAAAATTCCAAGATCGATATCACCTAATACTTAAATAATCCAAATAGTCTATTGGCATTGGAATTAGAAATTTTAAACATTAGGAAGTATTTTCCAAAAATTGGGCAAAGTTAAAAGGTAATGAATTTATTCATTTTTCAAGCATAGTTTTTTTTTAGCCTTTTAAGACATGATTCAAGAGGCCTTATGTGATTTTTAAAAGCATAAATTAGGGATTAAAATGGGTGGAAAGTATTTAAAAAGGTATGAGAATAAGGAGGATTATTAAGGGCCTTTGGATAAGAAGGGAACAAAATCTAGACCATTAGATAAAATGACCTATAAAAAGGTCAAATTCTTCTAATTTGGTCAACATTCAAATAGTCCTCCTTCTCCCCCAACTCCACCATGCCGATGCCATTATTACTCCTTCCTTCTCCCTTTATTTTTTTTCAATTTCTACTTAATTCCAACCTCTAAAACCACTTTTAAGCTTCATTTGGCATGGTTTAAAGTTGATTTATGAAGATAAAGTCAAGAAAATATGCTCAGATTGCAAGATTTTTGAGAGAATAAAGGAGCTAACAAGACTAAAGGCAAGGGAAGGTTTAAGATGCTTAATTAGGTGTGTAAAAGCTTAAAAGTAAGTATATTCATTATTGTATATATTATGTGTGTTGAATTGAATTTTAAAGTGTGTGATTAGTGTATGTAATTAATGTATGATGTGATAAAATGGCATGTATTGATGTAATGTGTTTTGATATGAGTTATGGTGAATGTATGTGTGTTGTTGAATACCTTGAATGATAGATAAATGATAAAAGTGTGTTTAGATGCATAATGGTCGAAACACCTAAACATGAGAGTGTGTGTGTTGGTTGTAAATGAAGTATACAGTATGGAAATTCTTGATAATAGGTTAATAATACAAGTTAAATATGTTGGAGTGAATATTTTAAGTTTGGCCAAATGATGCATCATGTGTATGTTGGTTGTAAGTATGCTTAGATAACGTATGAAGTGTTATATATAATTGGCTTCTAGTAGGGAGAAATTTTGGTATATTAAATTCTATGCTTTAAAACTTAGGCTTGAGTGGCCCATAATGGTTGAATGTGTTGTGCCATTAAAAATGGTGATTTTGTGTAACCAATAATGTTATGTATAAAAAATGTATATGATGTAGATATGGAGTGAATATTGTGCATATGTATGTTTTAAGTTGACATAATATCAAGATTTTAGTTATGTCTATCATGTTTATATGCTAAGTCTCATAAAAGGCTCAATATAAAAAGTATGCATATATATGGCTATAATGCTGTGAAAAAGGATTGTATTGATGCTTTTGAGGTAATGTAAAACTTGATTATGAATGATGGCCAAATGGTTTAAATACATGTTAAGGACAATTATGTTAATATATGGAATATATTGATATGCTGTGATATATATATATATATATATATATAATGAGAAAGCATACTTTTGCTATATGATATAGCTATAAAGATTAATATGTGGACAATGGTTGAGGTGATCATAACAATGTTGTTACGATATACATGATGATTATTATGTGAATAAATAAATCAAAAACATACTTCTCCTTTAAGGTCATTTGTTAACCATATACTCAATAAAAATTACATAAGCTACCTTAAACAAGTGAAACTAAAAGTAAAAGGTGATGGCCCATATATGTAGACAACCTAGCTTAGATAGGTGGACTAGTCAACTAAGGAGTTTAGCAGCTACATAGGATACTTCGGTGCTATGAACCTATAGGTTCATGATTTTAGCACTTCAGTTCTACTGACCTATGGGTTAATATGTTGAGGTTGATAGGTCACCGTTTTGCGTTCAGGCTATATGATTTAGTTGAGACCTACAAGTCATCATTTTAGACCTCCATAGTTATTGTTGATACCTTTGTGGAGAGTCCCGTTATCCAATTAAGGGTAACTGTCTCTTATATGTGGGCAAATGAGATTAAATCAAATTGTAACATAATATTGGACATAATAATACATGTTAATGAGATTTTAATTTATATGTATGAATACAAGATGCAAGTATGAATGTTGTTACATGGCTTTAATGATGTATTAGATATTATTGCCATGCATGCATTCCTTTGTTGAGTTAATCACATGATATGTGTACTATGGATTACTGTACGTTGCTTATCATAAAATGAATGATGGTATGTGTATATAGACGTATGCTATAGTGAATACAACATTAAGCTTTATGCTTAGTGTCGCACCTCGACTTTCGATCTGATTTTAGTGAGGATAGAGTAGGAATTAAAAGAAAAAGTGGGGAATAAAATGGATGTATGGATCGAGTAGAGTCGGTTGGTGTGAACTACGGAGCAAAAAATGATCGAAGGGCAAAATGGTAATTTTGTGAAAAGACTAGGGGCAAAATGAGAAATTCACTATTCATTATCAAAATGAGGAAAGACACATATAGGAGTATTAAAGAAGTGACATATGACCCAGTAATGATGAGAAAATGTGAGAAAAACGAGGTTCGAAAGTAGGCTTCGGTGAATAGTGCCACCCTAAGCCGTGAATAGTGTCATTGCGCCAAATGGAGCTAACCTGATAAAAAAATTAGTATTAATTATAAGATATATTATTGTGAAATTTAAGAAGCATTTGAGCTCATATAAGGGTTTAAAAGTTGAAAACAAAATCTAAATTTACAATTTATGATAGATAGTAAATTACTTAAAGCTGAATGGAAAAATTCAGAAACGTGCTCAGAAAATTCCAAAAGTGGCACACCCTGATAGTAAAAAATTATGAGAATTCCAAAAATCATAGTGTTGGAATTTTCTAAATATGGGAACTATAAGAAAAAAATTAATGAAATAAATTCAATTAAATGTAAAAATGTTTGAGGAAGATGATAAATAATTGTGTAGGGAGCATTTTGGGCTATTGGATCAAGTTGAGATGTAGATTAATCATGGCTATCCACATGGAAAGAGGGAGGTGATGAGGTATAACTAGTTAAATGATATTTTAATGCATATACACATAGATTAATTTTAGCTATCCATACGTATATGTTGACTTTAAATCCTAGCCATCTATTTGGCTTATAAATATGTAAATATTAATATTTAATTCACTTTAATGATAGCTAAAATCAGCCCCATTTTTGCTCTCCCTTGGCCTAGACTCTCACATCCTCATGTGCCCAAAAATTTTTTCCATTTACCTAATTAATTCCCACCAAAATTATAACCCACATTAAGATAGGTTGATAGCTTCATATGAATATTTGGTAAGAGGTGGAATTTGGGAAGGAAAAGAAATGGGAAAGGAGGAAATAAAGAGTAACTAAGGTGGGTAAGTGATTTATTATTTATGTGATTTATTGAATTAAATAGGAATATTAGTTAGCTGGTTAATGAATTAAGTAGAAATTATTTATAGTTAATGGTGTTTAGTGATCTTTTATGAGGGAAACCATTATGGATTAAAGGAAAATTGGAGTGGGATGGGGAGATGGAAAAATTGTAACACCCTTTACCTAATTTACCATCAGACCCGAATAAGAGGTATCACATTTCTATCCTATATTTGAAAACTCCTCGTTATAAACATATAAACTGAATTTATCTAAGTTGTTTATGGGTTTTCCTTAAATAAAACTATTATGGGCAATTTCTAACAAAAATCTGGCATCATAACGGCTGCCCGAGGAAAAACCAAAAATAACTTGTAAGAAATGAACACTTCAATAAATTTTCCATCTAAACACATTAACCTTTGGATCCTCATGATCCTTTACAACCACACAACAATCACTCAAATCATAAACACTATGAAAAGTGCATCATTCTCATGTAATGTAGATGGTTAGTTCCAATCTTGCTAAACATCTTGTATTCCTAGATGTCATTATACAATGATTTAGGACTACTTTCTAAACCTTTACATGAGTGCCTTAATTTATAGCTACATATCATAGTAAACACAGAAGTTACTCTAGAAATAAATAATCTTTGATCTTTAATGCTACTCTTTAGACACATCCTCACCACTTATCTTTGACCTATGCAATAGCAAAAGCTAGTATGCTAAGCTATGACACTCAATAGCGTGCTCAATAAAATATACAGACATTACACACCCATATACAAAATAAAAAAAATTTCTATTTCACACGTTTTATATGAGCCATCATACATCTTCCAATCTAGGGTCATATCCACTTTAATGTACTAACTTACATTAATTATTAAAATGTGTATTTTGTTGATCCACAAATACATAGGCATTCCATCTAATCCTACATATCCCTTAAAATTCCAAATCTTAATTTATATGCCACTAACTTATTTAGTCTTCATAGCCAACTCTAGTCACTTAGATCACTTAATTTCAAGAATAATGTTATTTGTTGTCAAACCCTATACCTGTGCTAGATTTTAAGCATACAAAATAATCATTTCATAGTATCGTATATAATTTACATGTTACTATACTTCATATACAATGTGCATCTAGTTCATTAACCCAATTGGTACATTTTAATTCCAGTTAATGATTAGGTTCTGGTAATCGAATTATTGACTTCTCTTCAAGAATAATCATAAGCCCATATTAATCATATCCTTATTATCCATATATGAGGCCACCCAGTTTATTCTTATATTTTACTCATCATTACACCACCTCCTATTATTTTTTTTGGTTTAGTTATTATCCTATATAGCCTATAATTGAAAGACCACTATTTAGATGCTAGATAATGGGATCCACATGTATATAGTGGCCCATATTTTAGACCTTAGTAGCTATACCTACCATAATCCATTTGATAGAAGGGATCAGTTCCCAAAAACCTCCCATTACTAGAATGGTAGGGATAAGTCTTAATGGACCTCCCAACAACTGGGATAGCAATGATTAGTCTCAAAGGACCTTCCAATATCCTAAAGAAATGAGATAGTAGGGATCAACCCCAAAGGACCTCCTAATACCCCAACATAAGTGGATAGTAGGGATTAGACATAGAAGACCTCCCAATATCCAAATAAATTGGATAATAGGGATCAACACTAGCAAACCTCCCAATATTTGAAAGTGTGTAAGGCTCTCGTTTGAACCTTGGTGGCTGCACCCACTATATAATAGGCAATGATTCTCATGCACCAAGCCCATAGCAGCTATTATACTAAGTCCCTAGTTGATCTATCAACCTATCTAGTAAGTTGCCTAACTAATATGGGCCTCATTACATCCTTTTTTATTTGACTTTTCCACAGGTATTTTAGTACCATCTTATTTTAACAACTTGTTTTGCTTTTGTTTAATTAATCTCCTTTTAAAGTTACATGAATTCACTAGTTTGTATTCCAGCCCCCTCCCTTAATCAATCCTCATATCTCTTAAAAATTCTTTAAATGATACCCCTACATAAAGCATAAACCATTAGATTAGGTTCATTACTTATAACTCTTTTCTTCTCATAAAGAATCAATTTAAGTTCTTACATCAGGTTCAATTTCCCATTCTATGGTATCATACCTCACATAACTAATAATAATAATAATAATAATAATAATAATAATAATAATAATAATAATAATAATAATAATAATAATATTATTATTATTATTATTATTATTATTATTAT
>CANXYI011100037.1:0-13174 GCA_948208565.1 Hura crepitans | reverse complement strand
TATTATTATTGTGGTAGTGGTGGTGGTGGTGATCATCATCATCATTGAGTTGATTCTTTTTTTGTGAACTGATCGATGTGTAATTATGCAATTTAAGAGAGTTCAATTGAGATTTCTTGTCAAGTATTATAGAAATATTTTTTTTTTATATAGGTTTGGCCTTGTGTGACAATAGGGAGATGTTCATTTTATAGAGGAGACTATGCCAAAATTTTGGTAAATTTCTCATTAAATTTATCTAATTTTTTTGTCATTCTTAGTTTAAATATTCTTCCTTTATGTATATCCTCTTTAGACTTAGAGAGTCGCGTCTTGACTATAGATGACCTCATCTGTTTCTCTAAATATGTAAATTAATATTAAGAAGTGTTTTAATTCCTTTTAAGCATAAGTGCATGCACACATACATACATATATACATACATACTACGTATGTACGTACGTACATACATACATACATACATACACATGTGAGCATGTATACACATACATCATAAACATGATTTTCTTTGATATAGTTATATTTGAATATATTATGCATGCTGTATTATGATGCTATGTTATAGTGCATTTATATTGATACAAATGGACATGTCAAGACATGCCATTTGGTGGGCACTATAACCATGCTTGTATTGGTAACACTAGGTATGATTTTCTGAGATTGAGGCTTTGTTGAGAATGCTCTCAAGTAATGATTATATGATGTATTTCTTTAAAATAAGTGAGGCCAGGTTGTATGTTAAATTGAGTTATACTCTCAATTTACTAGCCAACTAGGTATGTTTTTTTATTAAATGAGACTCTCAGTCTCTAAATCTTTGGATTAAAGAGAGCCATATGGCTATTAAATGTTTAAAGTATAAGGTTCTACATGTTCACTTCTAATATTGTATTGTGTGGGCATATATAAATATATTCCGTGTTAAACTAAAATGCTTTTATTGTTAATTCCTTTGTGAGGTCTAACTTGCCTTGCTTGCTATTTTTCAGGTTCTAGTTAAAATCGACTTTCTTTCATTAGAAGTTTGAATTTCTTCCTCTCAAACTTGATAAAATGTTGTAATTACATTACTATTTTTTATACTCTAGATATTTATGGTACAAATTTATATTTCTATAACATATATGTTTTTTTTGGTATATGGATTTATATGTGTACTTTTCACTTTTTCAAGGTATTCTAACCGATTTAGGCTTATTATGGGTTTTGGATGGCCTTAAGCCAACTTTAATTTCAGTGTTAGTCATGTCTGTAGGTAGGTCATGACAAAGTTGGTATCAGAGCTTAGGTTTAGTCTTAGGATATAATTTTGATTT
Source organism: Hura crepitans (assembly GCA_948208565.1). Classification (NCBI taxonomy): domain Eukaryota; kingdom Viridiplantae; phylum Streptophyta; class Magnoliopsida; order Malpighiales; family Euphorbiaceae; genus Hura; species Hura crepitans. The sequence goes on along the minus strand of CANXYI011100037.1, from coordinate 11,854 downwards.
CCTAAGTGCTATGGGTTTAGGGTTTCATAATGTCATGTTGAGTTTTCTTTGTATCTCTAAGCTATGTTTATTTTATTATTTTTCTTTGTTTGATGAATTGTCTATCTTTTCAAAAGTGTGAGGTGTATATGATTAACATATAGCCATGAAGTTGTATGTGAGGTATTTACTCAAGAAGAACTTGTAGTTCCTAAATCACAAACCTAATTTTGAGAGGAATAATCTTAACCACCTCATAAAAGGTTTGGTAGACATAGAATTGTACTTTCTAACAACTAGTAAACATTGCTAGTAAGATGGAATTAGATCATATAGAAAGGGGAATAGTTGTTAGCTCCTTAGAAGATAAAGGATGTAGTTCGATAAAGGTCTTCATATATGTGCTTCTTAATAGGTTAGTACATCAATTAAACTCATAGAGAGTTAGGAATTCTCATAGGCCTAGAAGTGTTAAATATGGATAGGGTACAAGCAGTAGTAGTCAAAGTTCTAGGCATGGCAATTTAGCATCTGAGTCTAGCGTTAGCCCACTGTGTAATAGAGTTCATCAGAGACCATATCATGTTGTTCCAGGTGTTTGTTTATGATGTGGTTAGTTTGGGCACTTGGCAAGATAATATCCACAGATGGGTTTCCAATTAACTTTTCCTCAAACTTTGGTAGCTAGCACATTGATGATTGGTCAATTTCCTTAGTAGACTGACTTTTAGTAAAGTTAATATAATTACATTAAGACCAACAATAGAGGCATAAGGGTAAGATGGTTTTAGGGGTAAGTTTGGTAGAGGTGTAAGCTAGGCATCTACTTTAGCTTAACAAGGTTATGGTTAAGCTAAGGTTTTCTCAATTACACCTTAGGAAACTCAAACATCTGATACAATTTTGGTAGGTATGCTCTATATATGTCATTTGAAGGCTAGTGTACTACTTGATTTAGATGCTACCCACTTGTTTATGTCTTTTTATTTTGCTTTAAGAATGGGTAAACAACTACTTTATTTGTAAATTCCTTAGTCTATTGCAACTTCTAAGTGAAGCCTTAAATGTGAATATTTCTTTTCTTCTTATCTAGTAATTGTGGAAGGACCAGAGTCACCTAGTGACCTTAATTTTTAGATGTTATTGATTATAATGTGATTTTGGGGATGGATTAGTTGTCGCAACATCATGCCACACTAGATTGAAGAAGAATATTATATTTTGTATTTTAGAGGATTCAAAGTTTATGTTTTGTGGAGAAAGGAATACAACATCTAAGGATATCATCTTTACTCTAAATGTAAGAAAGATGCTTAGTAAAGGTTGCTAATTCTTTCTAGCTTGGTGAAGGATTTCAAGGTAGATCCAAGTAAGATTGAAAATGCTTTGGTTTTTAATAAGTTTCCTAAAGTGTTCCTTAAGGAATTTTCAAGGTTACCTTTGAAAAGTGAGATTGAGTTATACATTGTCCTAATACATAGTATAAACCTAATATCTATTCCTGTGACACCCCTTACTCAATCTTGACACTGGTTGATTGCTGAATTCGACTAAAAGAAGCATGCATTACCATGTTATCCGAACTCATAACATGTTATCCTATTTTAAAACATGACTAAGTCATTCTTAACAAAATGTTAATCTTATAAAAATCCAGGTTTACAAATTTTTTTTTTCAAAAACTAGTTACTTTCCATATTTGAAAATCCTCAAGTAAAATATCTAGTAGTATAACAGCTATTTTGAGACATAATCCCAAATATGAATTTAGCTTGTACAGTAAATAACACTTTTATAATCCTTTTCTCATCATTCTCATCTCATGTGATCCTTCCAATCACCTCAAATCTCTCATCAAATTAACATCTCAAAACATGCATCAATATCTTAGCATGTAGTCATCAAAAATAAAAAATCAACTTTAAATTAGTTTACAGACTTTTAAAATCCAAAAATTAACATTTCATTGAGTTTAGGCTCTATTTCCCAAAATTACATCCATATGAGTGCTATCTATCTATACATCATAAAATTTAGATATAAAATATACCACAAAGTACCAAAAGAATCTACCTCTCTTAGAAACTTAATGATCCGAGGCTTGCTTCTCAAATTGTCACTTTACCTATGCATTGCAAAAATAGAAGATGTGCTAAGCAATAACTTAGTGGTGTAATCAAAATAACTTGTGTTTTATGCCATTAAATAACATACAATATGTGTATAAATTTTTTAAACATTCAAGTCACCATATGACATGCAATATTAACTATAAGATGCACTTGACAATAATCTAACATAAAATGCACATAATTCATTATAAAATCATACATTATATACAATGTCATGCCTTATCCATATCATATTGCAACATATAAATTATTTCCATTAAACTTGTTTTATTATGCCCATATTTGAAGAAACACACATCCTAAGGATAATATGGTGGACGACTAATATAACCTCCATAAACCCGAAGGTCCATCTACCAACGTGGATCTAAAGATCAAACATATCATGAGACCCAAAAGTCAAGCATGAATCATAAGTCCAAGACTGAGCATAGCATGAGTCTAAGGACATAAAATAGCATGATGGCTAGTACGATTATTTATGAACCCGAAGGTTCATTTACCAACTTGGATTCAAAGATAAAATATATAGGCCATAGGTTAGACATTTACTGGATCCGTAGACCAAATGCATTGAAGTACCAAAATACCTTAGTAGTTGCTAATAAACCCTTAGTTAATGGGTTAACCTATATGCATTAGGTTGTTACTTATATTGGCTATTACCCAATTTATTCTTAGTTATGCCATCTTATTTAAGCTTATTATAGCTTTTATTACTTTGGTTTAGTCAACTAACAACTAAACTAGGAGATATGTATCAGTATTCTTATTTTGTGATTAGCATATTATGACATGCAATAACCACTTAACAACCGTACATCATTATATGCCTCACATGCATTAACAACATTACACTTTCTTAAATAAACATCATGTAATATATGTCATGAGATTTTCATATCAATCAATATTATGGCTTTACCTTAAAAGAACATATTATGCCATAATCTTATAATAAAATGCATTATAGTAATACATTATTATGTAACACCTCAATATGTCATACTTGCACATAATATGTCTTAAACACATTATGGCCACCTTGCATGACCATTCAGCCATAACATTATGCATATACTCAAAATGCATCATCATCACTTTACTCATACATTATACGAATCTCAGATACATACATATAAGCCATTCAACCAACCCAACACATAAGCATAAACATGCATTATTTCATATTATTTACCATATTCCAATTACTAATACTCATTGTCAACCATGTGTTCATACATTTCCATAATATGCTTAAAAATCAAGAATACACATTCACATGCTTATTAATGAGACATTTCGGCCATCAAGCTCTCAACCATCCATGTTGCCATTTATCACATCATACCTCATTTTCTCATGTCCATATGTGCATTTATGTCTATTCATAGCCATACACCATACATGACACACGTTTGTGACACATACATGTATGCATATGCCTATAGTACCTAACATACATACATGTATACATTATCAAATGGCCATTTCAGCCATAATGCCATTCAAGGCCTTAAAAACTCTATCTTATGCATACATCTTCATACATATGTCTAATTAGACATCAAACACCATTCATATGCATACATCACAATTTCCATGCATAATGCACACATACATACCCATGCATGGGTGGCCACCTTTCACATAATATTAACATACGTCATTTTCATCTATCTAGCATCTTAATTAATTTTAACGTACATTAAATCCATCATTAATCATAATTAATTACTAAATATAATCATAATTTTAACACCCTAAAAATCTCGACATTTATGAATAGTACTTTCTCGGGATAAATAGTGTTCCTGAGACCTAGGATGCACTGAAGTCACCAGATGAAAGTATTAATCATAAAATAATTTTGGGCAAAGTTTGTGATCAATTAGAGGTTATTAAAGTGGTTAAAAATGCTAAGAAAGTTTTTACGACAATGTCTTGGGAATAGTGACCAATATTTTCAAAGTTGCTCAAAAAATTCTAAAGCTTAAAAAACCCGATATTTAATACTTCTAATAAGCCTAATGGCACTAGAATTAGAATTTTTAGATATTGGGAAGTAGTTTTTCAAAAATCGTGTAACAAGAAAAATAGAGTATTTAATCAGTTTTCTTCCTTTTTTGCGCTCTAATTTTTGGAGTCATGTAGGGCATAATAAAAGTGGATTTATGGAATAAAAATGGCTATTAATTGGATATGAAAAGAGAAAGAAAAATGGGAGAAAAAGGAGAGAAAATGAGATTCAAACTAAATAATTTTTGGAAATTATAAAAGGGGTCAAACCCAATTAAAAAGTCAAAATTTCCTCTCCCCTCTCTTCTCTCGTTTGGTCGACGGCATGGAGCCTTCATCTTTTCCATTTTTCTTGCTTTCTTTCCTCTATTAAAGCCTAAACTCCTCTATTAAATTAACCCTATAGATTCTACACACCATTTTACACCTCTAGGAAGTGGAAATTTTGGAAAAGATTACTCAAAATTATCAGTTTTTCTAGTTTATGAATAGTAATCCACTTGGGTTTGGATAAGAATTTTTGACTTCTATTATTTTTTTCTAGATTTTAAGGGTGCCCAAAAGACATAATATAGTCTTCGATTAATTTTTGAAGCATCAATTTATTTATTCCAATTTTCTAAAATTTTATTCGGCTTATGTTAGGGGTTTTCGAACTAAATTGCGATAAGGGCAAGGTGAAGGTGTAGATGGGTCTCGAGGTTCCCTCTCAACCATTTTGATATGTGTAATTAAAATAAAATGTGCAAATTTATGTAGAAACACTAAATGCCCATAATATGCAATAAATGCTTGAATTTGTGTTTTTCCATTAATGACATGTATTTAATTGGTTCTATAGCTTATTATGAATATTTCAATGTGTTTAAAATGATGGGAATGGATTGGTATTGAGGGAATGTGAAAAATGAGCCTAATGTGTTATGTGATGCCTAATATGGAGTATAATTAGGCTTAAATCGCTTAATTTTGTAATTTAGGCTAAATGAGCCTAGATTGAGGTTAAATCAACTATTTGGCATAATTATGAATGAATGGAAGTAAGAGAATACATTAGAAATGCTAAATGCTCAAAATGTGTATTATTGGTCCAAATGGACATAATATGGGAAAAATGACTATATTGTGCTTAAGTGGGTATTTCTCATGTGTGTATGTTTACCATTTTGTTTGCTTAATGTATAAGTGAATGTGTGATATATGGTCATTTTATAAACATTTGCTAAATGGTCCAAGTGTCATAATATGGGTTTATATTTTTTAGCATTAATTGTAATTAATGAAGTTATATGGGCATAAGGTAAGATAATAAAGCAAACAACAAAATCAACACATAATGCATGTCATGACTTTAATATGATAGATAAGTGCATGCATGATGTGGAAATGGTTAAATTTAATGAATTGTTGGTTTCATATGTTGTTTGCTCTACATGTATGACATGGATATCATTGTGCATGATGTATGTCAATTAGACATGAGTATGGCATATCACTCTTTGCATGAATCTTATGCAATATATAAAGTAATTATACATGTATGTGAATGGCATATACTTATGTTATGTTAAGAGTGATATTTAGCACATGTTATTTTGCTTAGACCACTAAGCAATCGCTGAGCATGTCATTGGTTTACAATGCATAAGTACGAAGACATTTTGTTACTCAAAGCCTTAAGACATCCAGACTTATCAAGATAAGGCTTTCTTTTGGTAAAGATTGTATATATATAATAGTTGGGATTTATAGGATGCACTCAAATGTATTATGTAAAGGGATAGGCATAAATTGTATCTAAATTGTAACTTAATGTTTTTTTTTGGATTTTAAAGTGTGTAAACCTTATTAAACTGTGAAATTGCATGTTGTGCTGTATGATATCTCTTTTTGAGGTTGAGATATCCTATGTTGTCTTTGTGTGTTATAGAGTGATCAGAGGATCACAAGAAGTATGTGGAAGTGTGTGAATGGAATATAGAAGTGTATTTTCTTATGTAGGTTACTATTTAAAAATTTGGCATAGTGCCTAGTACAATTATTATGTTGCCAAAATTTTGGCACGAAGATTCCCAGTTTTTGAATATGTAACATTGTTTGAAAAAAGGTTTTTATAAACCCATATTTTTCACACACATAATGATTTAATAAGAATGTTTTATAACAAGTAATGGCATAAGTAAGTTAGGATATCTCGATATACGTGCACACCTTAGTTGGGCACGGCAATCGATCGGCGCTTGAACCGAGTAAGGGGTGTCAAAATAATTGTGCATTTATTGTATAATTACTATTACATAATATGGAAAATTAGGGCATAATTCGATTAAGCACATTTTAGTTTGATTACACATACTAAGAGAGTTAAAATGTACTCTCGAGAACTGCCTATGCCTTGCCTTTCCCTTTGTCTTAAGTTTTATCAGTTTTCTCAATTGCTCATAACATATTAAATACATAAAATTTCATAAGAAATTATACATACAATAAAATGACAAATCGACTATATAAACATGACTTTAGGCACCTAGGGAACTTGGGAAAAATATCATATCTTGGAAAAGCTCAAAAAAAAAAATTCATGGTACTATTTATCAAGGCCTAAAACCGAGTTTTTTAAAAATTTTTTGTGAATCCTGAGGTAGAAATGAGAAGTAGTGGCTGTGAAGGCTTGGAATTGAGTCTCAAATGCTTTGAAATGGGCTAAAATGGAGGAAGAAAGAGTAAAAATGGATCTTTTCCCTATCTTGAAATGTTATCTATTGGCAGAGGAAGATGATCACTATTCCTCATTTTACCAATAATTGACCCTTTTATAATATTTTTTCAGCATTATCTTGTCTTGTTTTTGACATCTGAGAAACTTGTTAATGATCTATAAATCAAGCTTCAAAAGACTTTAAAAATCTATTCTAAAAAATAATGAAAAATCAATTAAAAATATAGTTTTTATGGTTACCCAATTTTTGTAAAAATACTTCTTGATCTCTAAAAATTCCAATTCTTGTGCCAACAAGCTAATTAGAATTTTTGAGTATTAGGTTGTATTAATCCCAAAATTTTCTAAGTAACTTTTTGAATATTTTACGATTCCACTAAAACTAGGTTATTATTCATGTGACATTACCGTAAAACTTAACTGTCATTTTTAACCATCTAAATGACTTTAGTTTGGTTGCAAACTTTGCCTAAAATTATATTATGATTAATGCTTTCACTCAATCACTTCAATGTATCTCAAGTCTTAGAAACACTATTCACATCTCGGGAGAGCACTATTCATAAATCAGGATTTTTTGGGCATTGCATTTCCCCTCTTAAAAGAAATATCGTCTTCAACATTATCTGGCTCAAACAATTACCAATATTGCTCCCCCATTTAAGCTTCTATTTCCCATGTAGCCTCTTCCATCCCATGGTGCTTTCAAAGAACTTTCACTAGAGGTATTGACTTGTTACGAAGCTCTTTAACCTCTCTATCTACGGTCTTTACATGTTCTTCATAAGATAGATTTGGATAAATCTCCACTTCTTCCACTAATAGCACATGTGTAGGATCTAATTTGTATGTTTTAAGCATGGATACATAGAAGACATCATGTATCTACTAGAGTTCAAGAGGTAAAGCTAGTTTATAGGCTACTGGCCCCATATATTCTATCACTTCATATGAGCCTAATAAACTTAGGACCCAACTTGCCTTTCTTGCCAAAATGTAGAACCTTCTTCTAAGGAGAAACCTTGAGAAACACTTTGTCTCCCACCTCGTATTAAACATATTTTCTTTTCATATCGGCATATGACTTTTGTTTGTTAGAAGCTACTTTCAACCTTTCTCTAATGATCTTCACTTTCTCTCTGCATCCTTAATCAAATCTGGTCCCATATCCTTAGTCTCATTAAGCTTATTCAAGCACAAAAGAGTTTTACACTTCCTTTTATATAACACCTCATAAGGAGCCATACCTAAGTTCACTTGATGGCTATAACTCTACCAATGACAGATAGCGATCCCAACTACTCTTGAACTCGATGGCACAACTCCTTAGCATATCCTTAAACACTTGATAACCATGCTTCAATATGTGTATAACATCATACACTACTTAACATTAACTCACTCAAGTATCAAAAGATTACCTGAATAACTCTTTCTGACTGACCGTTAGTCTATGGATGAAGTGCTATGCTAAAACTCAATCAAGTGCCCAAAGAATTGTGAAGCTTTTTCAAAAACCTTGATGTAAATCATGGATCCTAATAAGATATAATGGAAGATGGCACTCTATGCAACCTAACTATCTCATCAATATATATCTTAGCAAGCTTCTCTAAAGAGTAGTCTATCTTTACTAGTATGAAATGAGTAGTCTCAATCATATAGTCTACCACAACCTATACTGAATAAAATCTACTCTTAGTCATAGGCAACTCGACAACAAAATCCATGGTGACCCTATCCCATTTCCATTTTGGAATTGTTATAAGATTAAGCAATCCAGAACCTAATACTCTACCTTCACCTACTGACAAGTAAGGCACTTAGTCACAAACTCTAATATATCCCTCTTTATTCTAGGCCATTAATATGATAACTTCAAATACTGATACATCTTCGTGCTACTAGGATGTATAGTATAAGGAGCACTATGAGCCTTTTGCAAAATCTTCTTCTTCAGCTGTTCCACATATGGCACACATATCCTGTCATGGTAGTACAAGCAACCATTACTCTTGATTTCATACTCAGTAGGCTTTCTGTCTTAGATGGCACTTATCACACTCATCAATCTCTGATTATCTTTCTGACAATCCTTAACTTGCTGTAGCAAATTGGGCTTTGCTTGCATCTCTGCTAATAAAGTATCATCACCCATAAGTTGTAATATGACATTCATGGTTCTCATGGAGGCCATGAACTCCCCACTAAGTGCATTAACCACTATATTGGCCTTTCTAGGATGATAATCAATTAAAGAATCATAGTCTTTGATAAATTCCATCCATCTCCTTTGTCTTAAATTCAACTCCTTCTATGTCGGAAGATACTTCAGACTCTTATGATCGGTATAAACATAACACTTCTCTCCATAGAGATAGTGTCTCTAGATCTTCAGAGCAAACACAATAGCTGTAAGCTTTAGATTATGAGAAGGGTAGTTATTCTCATATGGCTTCAGCTGCTTTGAAGCATAGGCAACAACATTACATTTTTGTATCAGAACACAACCCAACCCATTATAAGATGCATCACTATAAATAGTGAAGTCCTTCCCTAAAACTGGCTAAGTAAGAATATGTGCTTCTATCAACATCACTTTAAGCTTGTCAAAACTCTCTTAACATCTATCATCCCAGACAAACTTAATATCTTTCCTTAACAAATGAGTCATTAGTGCTGCTATCAAAGAAAAACCTTTGACAAACCGTCTGTAATACCCTATGAAACCAAGGAAACTCTTGATCTCTGTGGTATTCCTAGATGGCTTCCACTCTATAACTACCTCAATCTTACTGGGATTAACACAAATCCCTTTTATAAAAGCTATAAGCCTAAGAAAAGACACTTCACTAAGCTAGAACTCACACTTACTAAGTTTAACATATAGCTTTTCATCTCTCAAAATCTACAAATTTGTTCCTAGATACTATTCATGATCCTCTTTACTCTTCGAGTAAACTAAAATGTCATCGATAAAGACTACCACAAACTAATCAAGATACTATCTGAAGACTCTATTCATCAGATCCATAAAAGTCACAGAAGTATTGGTAAGCCTAAATGGCATCACTAAGAACTCATAGTGGCCATATCATGTTCTAAAAGCCGTCTTCACCATATCAGACTCTTTCACCCTTAATTGGTATTAACCATATCTCAAATCAATCTTAGAGAATAGTCTAGCTCCTTTAAGCTAATAAAAAAGATCATCAGTCTATGGCAAATGATACTTGTTCTTAATGGTCACTTTGTTCAGCTGTCGATAATCTACACACAATCGAAGAGAACCATAATTCTTCTTAACAAATAGAACTGGTGCTCCCTATGGTGACACACTCGATCTTATAAAACCTTTACCAAGAAACTCTTAAAGTTAATTCTTTAACTCTTTTAACTCTACTAGAGCCATCTAATATAGAGCTATCGATACTGGAGTAGTGCTAGGTAAAACCTTAATACTAAACTCGAGTTCTTATTCTGGTGGCAAACCGAGCAACTCTTGAGGAAAAACATCCATGAATTCTAACACTATTGGTATATGCATAGCATCCAAATCACCTCTACTAATATCATATGCATGAGTTAAGAAAGCTTGACAACCCTTCTTAAACATATGCCTTACTGTCATAGCAAATATGACATTAGACAAAAAGTCTATCCTTCTACCCATCACTATGATTTTAGCCCTATCTTTAACTATAAGAGTTATCCTTTTTGACTTGTAATCTAACATTACTTGATATTTAGACAACCAATCCATGCCTAATATTGAGTTAAACTCATCAAATGGTAACTCAATGAGATCAGCCAAAAACTTGTGCCCTTGAACCATTAAAGGACACTCTTTGTAAACTTTGTTTATTATGACATGCTGACCTATGAGATTGCCAACCAAAATCTCTAGGTCAAGAAACTCAAAATCTAACCCCTGGTCTTGTGCTCATGCTATGTATATATACAAATGTGTAGACCTCAAATCTATCAAAGCCAAAGCAAGTGAATCAAAGAGTAGAAAAGTACCAACAATGGTGTCTGATGCATCAACATCCTCCTTGGCTCTAATGGCATACTACCTAGCAGGAGCTTTGTGCTCAATTTTGGATTCTACTTTATCCCTTTGAGCTCTCTCTACTCCTTCTCTTTGATCTCTCTTTTAGCCTTTGATGGAAACTTATGTAGATCCTTGTCAAGCATTAGCTCTCTTCGGATAATCTCTATGGACACAAAGCATACACCTAGCCTATTCTTCCAACAATCTCCTTTATGTCAGTTGTGACAAGTCAAACACTAAGGTATCTAGCCACTTTTGGTTGTAGACACTAGTTTGCTAGTTGTATGATAGTATTGTTGACCAGCCTTGCTCTTGTTACCTTGAACTATCTTTTGGGACTACCCCTACCTCTGTGTCTTTTGTGGAGCCCTAAACTAACTTCTCTTAAACTTTTTGCTTGACTGTGGAGTTACATGAGATGCTCCTTAACCAGAAGATCTCTTTTGATAAAGCTCCTTCTCTTTCTGTACCCCCACTATATAGTGACAAATTGAAACTAGCTATGAGAAGTCTTGAATCTTCATTGAAACCACCTTCGACTTGATGTCCACATGTAAGCCCTTCTCAAACTTCTTAGACTTATCAGCTTCTATAGCAATCATCTCATTGGTATACCTATTAAGCATGGCAAAATCATTCTTATACTCCCCAATGGACTTCTGCTCTTACATCAAGTCCATAAACTGTTACATCCTGTCATCTAAATAATCCTCTATGATATACATCTTATGGAACTCTGATAAGAAGAAATCCCATGTTAACTCATCTTTTGTCTTCTATTCTATCATATCTTCCCACCAATTTAACACCTCATTTTGTAAAAATGTTGTGGCACATATAACTTTCTCTTCTAGGGTACACCTCATCTGCTTCATGATCTTTTTAGCAAGGTCTAACTAGTACTCTACCTTCCCAGGCTCTATAATACCCTCTCTTTTAAAGTCCTTAGCT
>CANXYI011099894.1:0-12132 GCA_948208565.1 Hura crepitans | reverse complement strand
GTATATCTTGGAATTACAATTTTATATATATATCATGGTTGTTCTATGAATGCATGACTGTTGGTGGGTCTCTGACCCTGTGATTGATAACTGCTCAATATTGACTGTGATTTGGAAGACTAGAGGGTTCATTGGAGTATGTGGATGTTGGTTGGTGTTTAGAAGTGCTTTTCTTGCAGGTTCTAATTTGGGCTAGGTAACAGGGCAGCCATTATGCTGCCTGAATATCTTAAAATGTCTGGTAGTGCCTGACGAAGATATAGTGGAAGTACAAGCACACCTTATTTGTTCAGGGAGAATGGGTAGGCGGTGTCACATACCTAGTTGAGCCTACTTAATGAATTAAATATTATACCTGATGATAGAAAATATTGATACAAAATTATTGATAGACTAGAATGGCTTAAGTATAAAAAAATGAATGGTTAGATTGGGTAATAAAATAATATTATTTCGCTACATGGATTTTATGTGTTGCATTCATACACCTATAGCATGTTTAATCATCTGTGCGCTTGTAGTGACATGTTTTTATTCTTTCAAATTCACCACTGTGTTTCATACTTAGCGTACTAGTGTTTTGCTGAGCAAATAATAGTGAGTAGTAGTCTAGCCTCAAGTTTTGTACAGTGTAGCAGTAAAGGCACTAAAGGGTATCATATGTTGTATTTTAATGATTTTAGTAGGCACTCATATAAATGCTGTAGGTTATGGGTTTAGCAAGCTTAAGAGATATAGTGTTAGTAATATTAAGTTAACCATGTGATATATATAAATAGGCCTATGAATCTAAATGGTTTAACTTCTGTCTATTCTAATGTTTATGAACCTAAGGCTTGAGTGATGATTGACTATTTGTGATTGAGATGTTAATGACGATAAAAGACCAGAAGGGTCTAGAAGGTGATAGGATAATCACTTAAGGTTATAAAAGTGTTTTTAATAAGTCAAAATTTTTAAAATGTCACTTAGGTAGCCGTTGTGCTGCCCAACTTTTTGAGGAAATTATAACAACCCATTAAATGGATTTTAGGATTAAATATACCCTAGAGAATAATGTCTAAGTGATAGACTGAGGATTTAGGCAATATCTAATAAAATAATAAATATTCTATAAGTGTTACGGAGTATAGGCCTAGGAAAATTTTAGGACGGCTAACCTTGTTGGAAGTGCATTGCCTATTAGATTTCTTAGGGAATCTGGTAGGGGGTGTCACATGCATTTAGAATGAAAGTAGACATATGCGTGTATTATTGTCACTGCATTAATACATTTATAGTGAGAAAATTAGGTACACTTAAGCATTAGTGTCCACATATAGTAAAAAAGAAACACATATATTAATTCTTTATAACCTTCATATACATATAAGGATTCGTCTATTAAACTTTTACATTAGTGTCAACACATTTATCCTTTATTTAACTCTAGCAATAATATTATCACACTAATCATTAAGCATATACATTCCACTCACACACTCAACAAGCATATTAGCATATTCTATTCAAGCATTAGTTGCACAATTCCCACACAGCAAAATATACATATGTGCATGCATTTCATTGATACACCTAATGTGTGCACATCTAGATCTAATCTAGCATACTCATACACATGCACATTTTATATCAAACACTTAGTTTCATCATCAGCGTCTATGCATATTACCATATTCAATATACGTGCACATTTAATTAGATGTACTTTCCTAACAAATCACATGTATGCAGATTTCCACATGAACACACATAGTAATGTCACAAACATACATGCTCCATAAATGCATGAAGGTAATGTGAAGATGATTTCATTATGAGGAAATAATCTCTATATTTGATCTTAAAGACATCTAAAATAACACTCTTACCAAACTGTAATCAATGCATAAAAAGCAAAGTAATGTATCACCAAATTTCACCACAATACTAACTTCTATATGTTTACAAGTAGGATACAACATTAGATTCAATTCTATTTACTCTCAACTTTATATACCCATCAACAAATTTGATTCTATTCACTCTCAACTTTAAAGACCCATTACAAAATTAGGTTCAATCCACTTTCAACTTTACGAACCCATAACCATATTTGGTTTAGTTTGCTTTCAACTTTACGGATGTGTCATTAGATTTGGTTCAGTCCACTTTTAACTTTATGGACATATCAATGAAATTTGTTCAATCCACTTTGAATTTTACAACTCTTCATCAAATTCAGTTATGTCCACTTTTAACTTTATAAACCCATTAATAGATTCAATTTAGCCTACTTTCAACTTTATAGACCTATTATTAGATTCAATTTAGTCTACTTTTAATAGTACAAATGCATCACTAGATTTGATTCAGTCCACTATCAACTTTATAGACACATCACTAGATTTAGTTCTATCCACGTACAATTTTACAGATACAAAGTAGATTTGGTCAAGTCTATCTATAACTTTAAATGTAAGGACATGCTTAGATTCAACATATCTTTAACCTATAGGTCTAGTCGCATTTATTTTTAGTGTAACTTATCTTCAAATTTAATGTTTTGATTTCCTAAAAAATGAGTGGGCACCTATAATTTATATAGTTTATTAACTTCACCTGGGGGTAAGCAAGCATCTATATTCATTGTAGCTATTCATTAGGTTTAATATTTTGATTTCCTAAAATACAAGTAGGCATTTATAATTATTGTAACTTATCTTCAATTATCTAGACTTTTTGATCTAAAGGCACGTTTAGATCTAATTGGATTTTCACTTTTCTCAAGGGTGAGAGGTATCTATATTCAATGTAGTTTATCTTTAAAATATTTTATTTTTCTCAAAGGAAATATACAATTCAATTCTTGTTAGTTTTTTTGCCTTGTTTTGAGGTAGGCATTCATACTTAACATAGCTTTTCCAAGTATTCTAATCGGGTTACTTTAATGTGTACTATTACATATACATTTCATAGCACATAGTAAAGTGAGGCAATATTAAGCACTTGGATTTTAAAGTATCTATTACTCTTAGATCAAAAATTTTGAACCAACCTAATAAGCTGATAGTGTAACATGAATTAGAGAAAAAATGGGGATCTATGTTGGTAGCAGAGGGCTTAGGCATGTCTAATTTTGATAGGGTTTGAGGGTAAAGCCCCTATAATATGGATTTATTATTTTTGAGCCTAAGATGATAACTAAAGACAAGCCTAAGCAATAAGATAAAAAAGCCTAAAACCTTAGACTATAAAGACTAAATAGATAGTTAGTCTATATGAACTAACAAATAGCTAGCCCATATGAACCAAGCTTATGGCCTATGGTTCACCTGAACCACTAAAAACCAAGGTTTGTGTAGACCTTCTCTAACACAAAAACATCATACATAGCCCATATCTCAAAAAGTAGTCTTTCAATTTGGATAGTGATTCCTAATCAAGTATGACTTCACATTTAGCTAAATAAGAAAGCTTTAACAAAACCATAAAGATGCCCATTTTATCAACATATTTTGACATCAACAATTATCAAGAGTTAGTGAAAAAAAACTCTATCAGTTGATCTGCTTTACTAGTCTAAAGCAGTACTAAAAATTATTTTCTTCTAAGACCTAACCTTCGTCTTGTTGGTTAGAGATTTATCAAAAGGTAAAATCTAAGGCTATCTTTCCTATTTTTCATTACTTTTTTTTAATTTTTTGCTTAATCGATGATCTCTCATGATTAATTGACATATGAAGCGATTCATTGCAATCTTAACGTCAATCATAGGGGTAGTTGACACATAAAAATCATTTTATTCATATTTTAATCATTCATAGAAAAATGATAATCACATTTACATTATATAATGATGACTAAGTCTGTATCACCTATAGTAAATAAGGTTAAGGTCTATGTGGATCTATTATTTGAATATGTGAATCATTTGAGGTCTATATGGACCTATTTTATATTAAAATACCATTATTGCTCTTCGATTCAAGATTAATTTTTAATGATGATTTTAACATTCATGAATACTATTAATGCCTTTTCTTATAATATTTATGATTATTTGTATATCATTAATATATTATATAATTAGTTACTTTTATGTTACTTTTTAGGCACTTACGGACCTCTACTTATGTTACTAATTACTTGATTTTAGTTATGTAAGTTAGGCCATCCATACTGGAGATAAGATTTCCATGGACTTATTCAGGACACATATAAACCTTACATAAAGCAACTTTGGAGTCTTAGGCAGTGTGCACGAATTTAAAGATGTAAAAGTGGGACCAGTTTTCTATTTTGCATGTCTTAGTTATAGCTTTGTACCTTTTAATCCTTTTCTTTATTGGTTGTAATAGTTAGTTTAATTAACTCATTTTACATGTAAAACTAACCTTTCAAAAATTATTTTTCAACAAAATCAATTGGTGTTTTCTAAGAAAAATTGTTTTGATTTTTTTTAAAAAAAGTCATAACAAATATGTATTTTAAAGAAGGTAGATGTTTTAAAGATGGGAGTTATGAAATTAATGTTAATCCCTAAGGAGTTAATGGTAATTGATAGGTTAACAAATAATTAATGAATGACCCATTTTTTATATGGACAAATTTTCTTTGTTGTATATTTCAATTATTGAAATTCATCTTCTTTCGTATGCAAAAGTGATATGTATACATTTAATTATTTTGCTTACTTGCATGATATCGGACTCATAAACATTAAATATAAGGAAAAGTAAATTATTGTATCATAAATGAGATATAATTATGAACCCTTTTTGGCAAAAAGATTAATAAGTCTTGGTGCAAAGCTAGCTGGTAACTCTCAACACAATTGCCTTGTCCTTAGTACATCTATAATACTACATTTGGATATCTTATTTTAAGTCTCATCATACATGGTTTTGGTACGTTGGCATATATATAGCATCTATATCAAATTAAAAACTTATGATGATCATCAATCACAATATCTAGTAATGGGCAATTCTACATTAGTTTTTTTTACCAACTGAGAAAAACAAGCTAGGACCAAATCAAAGGTATATGCATGAATTACAACATACTAAAAGAAATGTAAAACTTAAATTACAACAATTGTAAAATTCTTAATTCTTGACTTTTATTTTGCCATCACCTTCTTACTCTATAATTTCTTATACTCCTTCTTAATCTAATCCTTTGTAATATAATTAGATAAATTCTTATAAGAAAACCTCAAGTTATATTTGAAGGGAGTAAAATGATAATCGAAATATAACGGAATATATGAGATAGGCAAAGGCACACAAATTGAATTTAGCTATAATTAAATCATACATATGAATAATCACATTAGGTAGAAACCCATTTGCTATATTATCATGCAAATAAATGGACCCTTACATATATTCTAATGCAAAACATGTTTTATATAATTCCCTTTTGCACAAAATTACAACTCTTGAATTTCTTATCTTTTATGCAATTTTTTACTATGATCAATCTTTGATTAATATCTAATATGGAATTTTAATCCTTATTAATCTCATTAATATTCCTAAAATTATAATTTGGTTGGTATTTACCAAAGGAAATTCATTCCACATAAAATAAAAAAATTCAATTTCATTGAATTGTCAAAATCAAATTTGCATTAATTTGATTTTAGTTAATAATCTCATAAATAATTAAACATGCAATTAAAAAATTTAATTAGATTAAAGAAGGCAAACTACATTAGCTTTAAAATTAAAAACATCTATCCATTTGATATTTTAACATTCAAAAAATAAAATTGATGTTTTATGCTTAGCCAAATTCAACTATGTATAATATGGAATAGATTTTTGATCTGTTTTAATGAATTAATGTAACAACCGTAAGTCGAGGCTCCATGAACAGCACTAATGAGGCTCGAAAAGTGTTCTCAGAGTGTCAAGTCACCTTCATAAGGCCCAAGAAAGGGTGTACTAGTCGTGAAACTTTAATTGACCATAAAATGATGAAAATGACCTAATTTAAAAATTTAGCAGAACTAATAAATTATTTTAGGCTAAAATCTAGTGGGCTGTAGGCTTAGATGGACTTAGGCTAGGAATAACCCGAGATGAGCCTAGAAGAACTTAAAAATACCATACCCTAAAGGTCAAAAATTACCTTGAGACCATTAGTGAAGGAATTTTAAATTTTTAATGTTGTTTACTATTTTTCTTAGGTTTTTAGATTTTCATGCAAATCGAGGAAACTAATTAACTGTCTTGCCGATGAAATTTGGCTGTGAAATTTTAAGAGGCCCTAAATAGGCTTAATTAAGGATTTTTAGAACAAATGTAATGAATTTTGGAGGCTTGAGTGAATTTTAAAAATTCCCAATGAAAGTAAGCATTTTTTAAAAGCTCGGGTGATGTGTGTTACCACCTAAGTCACCTGGCCCCACTAAGGCCATATGGATAGCCATTTGGCAAGTTTACCCTTCCACCCTACTTTTCTTCTCTTTTCTTTCTTCCTCTACCCAACGCCATACCCATCAAAATTCCTCCATTTTTGCCACCAACCACCATTCTTCCACTAAAAATCACTTTGATATGGTAAGAATTGATCCTTGAAGGCTTGGGGCACCATGGTTGTCCATAGAAGTCAAGAAAAATCACTAAAGGCTTAAGTCTACATAAATGGTGGTTGAAATTTTAAGTCCTTGTATAAGTGGTTATCTTGTCTTTTTATTTTATTTCATATGGGATTTCATTATCTCAAGGCCCCTCATGTTCATGGAATTTCAATTAGAGTCTTATGGAATTTTTGTTGAATATACGTAGGCCAAATGGAAAAAAGTGTATAATAAAGGAATTAAAGGCTTTTTTGGTGTAGGAAAAGCTTTAAAGGTGACAAGGTATATGAATTTGATTGAATGGAAATATGTCACATTGAGGTTGCTTGTGAATTCCTTCAAATTTGTGCATGGAAGTTACAAATTAGACATATATAATGTGGGAAGTATAGATGTAAGCTTAGTGTAATGTTAATTAGGCGTAATTAGGATGATTTACATGTTGACTTGGTAAAGAAATTTGATGTAAGGCCATGATCTCTAATTGGTCGAGAGGTGTGTATAGGGTCACAGCTTGTGATGGCTTTATGTAACATGTGCATGGGGTATGTGTTATGATGCATGATGTGTATGACATGAGATTAAGTGATTGATATGTGTAGTTGATGAGTATGGGTAGTGTATGTTGTGGTCGAGATGTGTAATGTAGTATTTAGCTTGGGACTTATGTATAATATATGTATGAATGATATACTTGATGGGAATTAACATAGTTGGCATGTAGGTAATGTACGTGTGTTAGAATTGATGAGAAAATATGGATGGGGTGGTGTACTTGATCTAAATAAGAGGTGTGAGTATGAGTTAGCATGTATGTAGTGTGTATGATGTGTGAAGCATGATAAAACTTTGGTATTGGCATAGAAATGTATGTGTAGGTGATGAATTTGATGAAAAAATGCATATATATGTATGTGACATGTATGGCCAAGATATATGCATGGTGTGGCATGGCATGGCATGGTTGAGATGTCATGTGTACATGTGTGTGGATGCTAGAGTAAGGGTATATGACATGTAGGTGTGATAAACCATGGAAAAATGCATTTGTATGGCTATAAATGATCTTTACCCAAGAGGTATGTATGCCATGGGATGTCATGGTAAGTACGGCATGTGGTGATGTGTAATGTGCATGGTGGACATGATGTCATGTGTTTATGATTTTTAAAATGGAATTGGCATGAAGTACATGTAACTATGTAAAGAAATATGGCAAGAAAAATGATAGGTTTGATATGGAAAATGAGATTAAGAGTTAGGGTAAGACATGGCTTGGAAATGGAATTGTAAGGCATAGATAAAAGTAACATAAAAATGGCCTAAACATTAATTATTATTTGAACCATTTGTATAGTAATGCTTATGTTTTTTAGGCTTTATAAATAGTGCCACTGGGTCCGAGAGGTGTGCTTGAGGTGTCGGGTCACGTGCACATAAATTGAGGCAGTGACATTGGTTATGAAACTTTGAGGGGCTTTAATTTGATGAAAATAGCAAAATTTAAAAATCTAGTAGAACCAATAATTCATTTCAGACTATAAGTTACCCCTCGGTACAATAAAAATTTCTCAGAACAAGATTAGCTCGGGATATGCCCGAATGAACTCGAAAATAATGGACACTAAAGCTCAAAAATTACACTGAGACTATAGATGAAAGAAAATTTGAAATTGGAGGTCGTTTGTAAATTCTAGTAATTTTTTAAGTTGGCATACAAATTGAGGTAGTCTGAAAACTACCTTATCAATGGAATTTGGCCACAAAATTTTATCAATAGGTAGAGAGGATTAAAATATGGATTTTTAAAGTTTACCAAAAAATCGAGATGGTTCGAGGGGTTTTGGGATAGCCTTGTCATGTTAGAAGGGGGCCCACACCATGCCAAGTGTCCAAGGAGGTTTGCTAAGTGGCAAAACACATGAGACATGTAGAAGTCCACTTGAAATGAAGAAAAAAATTTTCTTCCTTCGAGCTGCTATTGCCGATGCCAAGAAGGAGGGAAACTAGGGATAACTCCTTCAGTTCTTCAACAAAAATGGAGATTCTAGTTTATAAATTTATATTTGTTTGTTAGACACCACAAGGACAAAGAATTTGGTAAAAAGGACTTCTCAATTAGGAGATAAAATTCGTCAAAGGTCACTAGTCCAAAAAGTCCAAAATGCTAACCATTTATTGAGTTCATAGCCACTTCTCCACCATTTCTTAGAATTTTTGGCTGCCATTTAATGCTAGATTATGCCTAATACTTGTGTGATTTTGTGTGTGTGAGGTGTTTGTGGCAATTGAATGGCAAATGGAGATCCACAAAGAGGGAGGAAGGCAAATATAGAGGCTGCATAGTTTTGGGATTCTTATGGATTCAAGGGGCTTTTCTCATTTGTAAGTGAATTCAGTCATTCTATTTATACCCCTTCATCTTCAATAACTTCTCCTTTGAGTTTGGGATGGATTAAGTACATGGATTAGCTTGAATAGGTGTTTGCCTATGGTATAAAGAAATGAGAACAGTATGGTTGCTTAGGAAGGGAACTAAAATTAGTGTCAAATTACACTTTGGTCAAGAGGTTTTTCATGATGTTTGGTGTGTGTTAGTGTGGCTTGATATTTTTTTAGGATAATTAAGCTATGAAATGAGGGTTTGGACATTGGATTGTGATGGCATTTCATGTAAATTGATAGAAACATATATAACTGGCATGAAGTGTGCATATAGCTAAGAGGTGTATGTTGTGTGTATCTTGCTAAAAGTTAGAGATTGGTATGGTAAAGCATGTATAAAAGGTGGATTTAATGTTAACCATGCTTGTACATTAGGCCTTGAATGTGTGAATTAATGATATGGCATATAATGAGATTGGTTAATGGATGGAAGCATGGAGGCCTAGTGGTGGCCAAGGCATATGCCATGGGTAAGTCACTCTAATTGGCATGGTAGTGTGCATGTATATGTATACTTGTGTTTGAGCTATAGATGCTAGGTGGAATGTGTGATAAGAATCATGGAAATGCATGAATAAGGCTAGAAAAGGGCGGAACTCGAGAGCTATGTTAGAGTAAATAGACATGAAAGTGATGGAGTATGCATGCACTAAATATGCCTAAAACAATGTATCTATGTGACCTATAATAGACTAAGTTATTAGTGGCATGAATATGGTTAATGTATACTTTAAGATGGTATGGAATCTGCTCACAAGTTAATATGGAACCTAGTTTGAAATGACCATAATACTCTTTAGTAAATGAGTATCTTAAATGGCTTATAACCTTGCCTTAAAGGTCTATGGGTGGTAAGTACATATTGTGCATGTATTATGTGCCTAAATTGGCTAGTATAGTGTGACAATTTAAATTTGCTTATCATGATCTTGAATAGGAAAATGCATGTGGCATGGTTATATATTAAATAAACTTTGGGAATATATCTTTAAATGACAAAAAAGGTTAATCTAGAACATATGGTAATGGCCTAGAATAATTGTTTAAATAGTAACCTAAAATGAACATAAACTTGTGCCATTGGGGCTAGATTGGAGATATAAGTATGAATGGCAATTGTGCCTATTGTTTGGCCTTAGAAGTGACCTAGATATGTTTGGCTTTGGGCCTATGGATGTACTTAATAAGATGTTGAAAACTATACTGTAATTGGACTTAAAACAGTTCTAGAAATGTATCTTGAAAAGTGGTTGAAATGACTTGTAATTGTCCAGTTAACCATTACCTAAAGCAAAAATGTCACTAAATAGAAAGTGTTAATTCCCTAAGAATTAATGCTATGATAAATTATAACATATTAAACCTTGTATATTGGTAATGATAGAACTTAATTTTAATGTGGGATTTTTACCTTGTAGAGCCAAAATTTGGCTATATTAGACTGGCTAAAAAATAAACTAAGTAATAAAATTTGTAACTACCTGTTATTGTAACTTAAATATTATAAGAATACGATTAGTCAATAAATAGACTTAAAATGAGCTACTTAGCCCATTAGTTAGACACCAACTAAATGGGTTAACCGGTCAACTTAAGGTTTTTGCAGTTGCTAGTTGTCTGATGTTTAGGCAATGAATCTTATTATGGCTAGGGAGGCCTACGGGCTGATCTCCATTATGTCACACAGGTATTGAGATATTATTTTTAGCTGGGGAGGCCTACGGGTTGATCTCTATTATGTCACATTCCTAATGATGTTTATTTATGGCTAGGAGGCTTATGGGTTAATCTCTATTATGTCACACTGATGTTGTTTAATTGTGTCTGGAGAGGCTACGAGTTGATCTCTATTATGGTACATATGCTGATGCAGCAGCATAGGTTTAGAATAATGACCACTACACTAGTTTATTTTCCCTCTATATCTAGTGTCTATTAGGGATGTCTCCTGAGTTGGGCCAGTTAAAATAATTGAATATGATTAATAAATTTATTTATGACCATGAAGCTGGATACAAGGTGTAATGCCTATGATTTAAGGCTCCATGAATAGTGCCACAGGGTCCGGGAAGTGTCTCGGGGTTACAGGGTTACTTACACATAGACCGAGGAACTGGTAGTAATCATGAAACTTTGAGGGGCTTTAACTTGATGAAAATGTTTAAATTTAAAAATTTAGTAGAACCAATAATTTATTCTAAGTAGTAAGGAATGCATTTGTGCAATAAAAATTTTTGGGTCATGATTGACCCGAGATATGCCTGGATGGACTAGAAAATATTAAACCCTAAAGCTCAAAAATTCCACTGAGTCCTCTAGTGAAAGAATTTTTGAAATCGGAGGTTGTTTGCAAATTCTCAAAATTTTTTAGGTTGGCATGCAAATCAAGGAATCTGAAAACTATCTTATCGATGGAATCTGGCCATAAAAATTTACTAGTAGATAGAGGGGATTAAAATATGAATTTTAAAATAAATGGCATAATTTTATAAGGTCTGAGCAAATTACTGTGAATTTTTAAAGTTTGCCAAAAAATCGAGATGGTTCGGGATTATTGACACCACCTTTGACATGTCAAGGTGGGCCTCACTTCATGCTAAGTGGCAAATACCCCTTAACAAGTGGATTTCCACTTGGTTAAAGGCTTTCCTTCGTCCCTTTTCTCCTTACTATTACCTATGCTAGGCAAAGGGAAGAATAGCCATATCTTTTTCATCTGATCACTAAATTGAGTGATTCGAGTTGTTAAAATTTCTTCGGTGTGTTAGACACCACAAGGAACAAGAATCAAGTAGAAAGAAGTTTTCGTTTGGGAGATAAAAATCATACAAACTGACTGTTTCAAAGCAGTCTAACATAGTGACCTTAAGGTGAGTTTTGGTTGATTCTTCTCCTTTCCTTGGGATTTTTGGCTGCCATTTGATGCTAAGACATGCTTATGACCTGTGTAATTGTGTGTGTGAGGTGTTGGTGGTCATTAGAGGGCAGCTTGAAGCCCACAAAGGGAGGCGAAGCTTATCATGGTGGCTAGATAGCTTAGGGTGGTTAAAGATTTCAAGGGCTTCTTTCATAAGTATGTGAACTTCAAGCCTTTGC
The DNA here is from genome assembly GCA_948208565.1 of Hura crepitans. Lineage (NCBI taxonomy): Eukaryota > Viridiplantae > Streptophyta > Magnoliopsida > Malpighiales > Euphorbiaceae > Hura > Hura crepitans. The sequence goes on along the minus strand of CANXYI011099894.1, from coordinate 20 downwards.
ATTATGTCTTAGGGTCCCTA
>CANXYI011099792.1:0-10342 GCA_948208565.1 Hura crepitans | reverse complement strand
AAAACATCTTATTTTAACTCATGCAAAATCATTTTTAATCATATTTATAAGATATAGTCATAAAATACAATCAAGAGCTACCACTAAACCAATAAATCACAAAATCATATTTTATGTCTAAATCAAACATAACCAAAATTTTCAATTATTTTAATTTAATTGAGAATTAGGCTCTAACAGTATTTTTGGTTTTACAAGTGTAAAGCATAGTAAAAAGATTTCTATGAAAAGCTAATTTGTTATAATATGGACTCGAATATATCAAAATGATTAACAATAGAAAAAAATTAAGTCGCATAAAATTTTACCATTATTTGTTATTTTGTGATTCTTTTCTTCAGCTGACCTCACTAGGTTATTGCAAACCATAGTGGTCTTCATTGAGAATACCTTAAAGGTGTCCACACAAGAATTGAAATGATGAAAAATTGAATATTTAGGTGCTAGTAAGATATTCAAAATGGAGAAAAAGAATAACACTAGAATCCAAAAGTTCACAAGGAGTATGTGTGAATATTATATCTACTTAGTGGCTGCTTATGATGGTAGAAATAATAAGGCCATTTATATGATCCTTAAGATAACATTGGTGATCTCAAGTTAGAAGACACTTACACTTACTAATATGATGAGATGACTTCATTAACATAGATTATGTATCCATGTGAAGATCTTATGTTTGAGTTTCTAATGAACTTATTTCTCAAACTAGCATGTGCATGTTAACTTTTAGCATCACCATGCTTACAACTTATGAGAACTGCTATTTGACCAAGTCAAAGAGTACAACATGCGCTAGCCTTTCCTTATCATCAATGTCAATTTGATAAGTACTAAGACTAGGGATAGTTTTGGTATTTTCACATTTCCATGCAATAAAATTCTCACACCATGAACTCTTCATGATTTCTTCTACACTGTGAAATGATACTAGGGACTTTATTACAAAGTTTAAGATTAATATCAAACAAATGAATTAATCATAAGCACTTATGTAATAAAGAATGTCTTTTATTGTAAATAAATATACAAAATATCACTATTACAAACATGCTCTAGTGTATATAACAAAAATTAAGAATGTCACATCTTGTTAATACTCTAACTAGGGATAGTTTTGGTATTTCACATTTGAACATAATAAGAATCTCACAATACGAGCACTTCAAAATTTCTTTTATACTTTGAATAAATACTAGGGACTTTATTAGATAGTTTAAGAACATATCAATAGATAAATTAACATATGCATTATTGTAATAAAATATTATCTTTATTATAAATAAAATTTTATTATGTATACAAAATATCCCTTTTATGTATGTGCTCTAGGACATACAACTAATAATATCCCACTTGCACACGAGCCAATCCCCAATGTATCTAATACCTATATTATTTACATGAAGATTGAATCCATTTTGTAATAGTGCCATAATGAGCGGATCAACAATGTCTCAGTGGGCACTGTCTCAATCTTCACATATTCTCTAGTGACTATCTCTCTAAAGAGTTGATAATGCCTAAGCATATACCTAGATCATTGATGACACTATAGTTACTTAGTTTATGCAATGGCACTACTGTTGTCACAATAAAAAGGTATTTGATTAATACTTCTAGTTCAATATGAACTTCCTGATCCAGACTATTTCCTTAGCTACAATGAAAACTATAATGTACTCTATTTTGATCGTTGAGTCAGTAGTTGTATCTTATTTGGAACTCATCTAACTAACTACACCTCTAATGAAAAAGTAAACAAAACTTGACTGAGATTTATAGTAGTCCTAGTCAAACTAGAAGTTAGCATCTATTTACTCACTTATAAATAAATCCCCTTTCTCAATATACCATGAATACATCCTTAGGCCTTTTAAAGTACATAAAGGTATTCTTAACATCCACTTAATATTCCTATCCACAGTTAGATGGGAATATGCATATGACACTCAGAGTAAATGCTATATCAATTTAAGAGCATAACATAACATACCTACTCATGAATTCTCTCTCCTCTTGTGCCTAAGGACAATAGACTTAGAAACAATCCATTATGAGTTATAGGATTTAATCTTTTCTTTTAGAGTGGCTACATATGATGGTAGACATAATAAGGCCATTTATATTAAAAGAACACTCTTTAGGTGAGATTTTAAACCTTAAAATCTGACCAAGTATCTTAGACTATACCCAACCTCCTAGCTTTGTACATATCATAGTGAAGCAAAAGTAGTAGAGTCAAAGTATACCTTTTGATTCTTAAGATAACATTGGTGATTTCAAGTAAGAAGACATTTACACCTACTGATATAATGAGATGACTTCGCCAACATAGATTATTTATCCATGTGAAGATATCTTGTTTGGGTTTCTAATTAACTTATTTCTCAAACAAGCATGCACAAGTTAATTTTTAGCATCACTGTGTTTACAACTTGTGAGAACTACTGTTTGACTAAGTTAAAAAGTACAATGTGTGCTAGCCTTTCCGTATCATCAATGTCAATTCGATAAATACTATGACTATAGATAGTTTTGGTATTTTCACATTTGCATGCAATAGGAATCTTACACCATGAACTCTTCATGATTTCCTCTACACTGTGAAATAATACCAAGGAGTTTATTACAAAGTTTGAGATTAATATCGAATAAATGAATTAATCATATGCACTTATGCAATAAAAAATGTCTTTTATTGTAAATTAATATACAAAATATCACTAATACACACATGCTCTAGTGTATACAACTAAAATTTATAATGTCACATCTTATTAATACTCTGACTAGAGATAGTTTTGGTATTTCACATTTGAACGTAATAAAAATCTCACAATATCAACACTACAAAATTTCATTTGTAGTTTGAATAAATACCAGGGACTTTATTAGATAGTTTAAGATTATAGTAATAGATGATTTAAAATAAGCATTATTGTAATAAAAGATTGTCTTTATTATAAATAAATTTTTATTATGCACACAAAATATCTATTTACATATGAGCTCTAGGACATGTAACTAATAATATCCCACTTGCACAAGAGCTAATCCCAAATGTATCTAATACTTATATTATGTACATGAAGATTGGATCTATTTTGTAACAGTGCCTTAATGAGAGGATAAAAAATGTTCTATTCAATGGGCACTCTCTTAATCTTCACATATTCCCTAGCGACTATCTCTCTAAAGAGGTGACAATGCGTGAGTACATGCTTAGATCATTGATGACATTATGGTTACTTAGCCTATGCAATAGCGCTATTATTGTGATAATAAAAAGGTATTCAATCTTGTAACACCTTTACCTAAAATCTGAAGAAATTTGATAGGAGGTGCAACTTCCTACTAGGTCACCCATCCTAAAATTTCTCCAGCCTATATTTTTTTAACACTTATGGGACTTATTTATTTAATTGATAGGTTTTGCCTAAATCTTTAGTCTATCCTTTAATCATTATTATTCAAGTTGTATCAGACATAAAAATCCATTTTATAGGCATTAATAGATTCTCCAAAAATTTGGGCAACATAATAGCTATTTGAGTGACATGTCTAAAATTTAAACTTGTGAAAAACACTTCTAATAGCAGTTCATGACACCTATCACACTCTGGACCCTTCTGGTCCTCTAATATCATCATCACAAATATCAAAATCATCACATAAGGCCTTAAGCCAATAATCATCAAAATTTAAAAAATAAAACCTTTCAGATAAAAGGCCATTATATAATCCATAGCTTAAAGCTTATAATTTGCACACACTTGCAACATCTAAGTTAGCTAAGCCTAAAACCATAGTATTTATATGCGTGCATCTAATTAACCCCAAAAGTACCAAAAATATACCCTTTACTGCTATCGCTATTACACTGCAAAATCTACAGAGGTTGGACAGCTATCTTATGTTACTTATGCACCGAAACACCAATACACTGAGTATAAAACTCAGTGGTGAATTTGATATAACATAAAAACATGTCAATGCAAGCATATATACATATCACACATATCATTAGTGCAAAGTGCATCATACAATGTCGCTATAAAAATAATATTATTTTATTCCCTAGTCTCATTATTATATTAATTAATCTAATGGCATTATTTAATTTATCACAATTCTTATTATTATTGTCTATCATTATTCATTACTTAATTTTTTACACAAGCCCAACTAGTCAGACTACATTTATAGACACTAGATAAAAGGGAAATAATTACTATGCAGTGGCCAACTTTTTAGACCTCAGTTTTTGCACTGACCTAGCACGGTGGCTTAGCTAGTGAACCTCAGTTACTGCACTGACTCGATCTAATAGTAGGGACCTAGAACTCCCCAGTACCAGACAAATAAAAATGTCATCATATCATTAAATCCTCAATCCATCATAGTGCAGTGGCCCAGCTTGTGGACCTCAGTGGCAGCATCCACCTAGTTTGATAATAGGGATATGCTTGTACCAAACAGAAATATCAACATCATACCATGTTAGTGGCTCAACTAGTGAACATTAGTCATTGCATCAACCTAGTGCAGTGGCCTAATTATTAAGACATCAGTGGCTATACCCACTTATATCATCAAAATAGTAAAGGCCTAGAGGACAGTACCTCTAGTAGCTGTAAACCCCTTATTGATCGATCAACCCATCCAGTGTGTGCCTAACTATTGGGCATACTATCTCTTAATTATTTTTATTCCATTATTGATAATTTACTTAATTTATTTCTAAGTGATTGGCACATAGTGAGGAATTATTTTTCTTAGTCTATTTTTAGCCAACAATTATGAGTCCATTGTATTACCAAATAGTTATAGGTCCACTTTATAGGCAATTCTAGGTCCCTTTTTATGCTTATATCATACCATTATCTTATGTCCTTTTATGTATCCATTTTAGGTCCTAATTATAGGTTATCACTAAATATCCATTTTTCTTATGACAGTTATGGGTAAAATTCCATTTTTTAGACATTGCTATAGGCCAATTGCCATAGTTTACTAGGCATTTTCTCATGCCATTTCAAATAATTGTGTCATGCCATTATAGGTTATATATAAACTCATTTCATTCATAATCATAAGCCAACCAAATTGATAATAAATTATCATCAAATTATTAACATCAAATGCCTAATTTACATATCACTTTTTAGGCCATTTTGGGTCACATCCCTAGTCCAATTGATACCATTCCTTTCATACCATTTACAAGCCATTTCTTACCCTAATTTATAGCCTCATTTTCACTACCATTATTCGTTATACATTATACCACATTCATTCACAAGTTCACACCCATTTCATGTCAATTCCATGTCATACATCTTATGCTCATCATGTCATACCATTCACACACATCATCTATTATGTCACACATGTATACCATTTATGCCATCATGTCATACCTCCCAACCAATGCATGAACATCATCACACATATGCATATTCTCACATTTCACCATACATACATATCATATTTCCACCTTACACCCATATGTACACATGACATACCACACGTGCCGTGCCATGCCCTCATGCACACACCTTTCATCCACACCATAATCATGCACACACATGCATTTTTCCCACCATTTCTACATACACACCTAGATTCATACTACACATGACATTTCTCCTCACTTACATCATGTATACATGCCATATCACCATACATATACCATGCCATACATGACATACCTCTTAGCCATATGGGCATCAAGCATTTACATACATTTTCTCCACTTATTCATATCTAAATCACCAATTTCACATAGAATAAAGCTCTTGACATGCTTAGTCCCACCATGCGCACACACATAAAATCAAATTATAAATTTCATACACTTTATTATGGCAATTCACATCCACACATATCACGACATGTTAATATTATATCAAATTCACATACATAAATCAAATTTGAGTCCTTTCCTATACCTTAGAAGATTTAATTCCTTTGTTCTCCTTGATTACTCCTTATGCCAACATAATACAATTTCTAGATTAGAAAATTCATAGAAATTCACACAAAGCTCCAATTGAAAATCTCAAATTATGGTGATTCTTAGAATTAAGAGGACTACCCAAAACTAAAATAAAAAGAAAGGAAAACCCACTTACAGCATTATTGAATTTTTAAGCTTTCATATACCAAACTTGAACTTTGAGCTATTTGTTCCAACTTCTAAGGGTAGCTATGGATTCTCACAACCTTAAAGATAAAATTTTCCATATTTATCATAATTTTTAGTGGGGAAAAGTTGAGCAATTAAGAGAGAAAAGGATAAAAAAAATGAAGGACTCTTGTTGTTGGTGGCATTGGCAACAAAGGGAGAATAAGTGAGGTGGAAATGGTGGAAGGGGAGGTGAGTTTGTAATGAAGTGGGTGTACTCATGGCAAAGCCCATTTATATGACTCAGTAGGCAGCTTAAGTGGCAACACATGGCACCCGAGCATCCCGAAAAACCTAATTTTTAGTTGTAAATTCAAGAAATTTTAAAAATTCATCTAGACTACCCATAATCATCATGTCTACTCTAAAAATTATTGATTAGGCTTATTTAAGGCCTCACAAAATTTCACATCAAAATTCCATCAATAAGTTGATTAACTAATTCCTTATAAAATTAAGAAATTTTAAAAAATTATCGAACGACCTTAAGAATTGAAATTCCTTCACTAATTAACTCAATGGAATTTTTGACCTTTAGGATATAATATTTTTAAGTCTACCTAAGCATATCCTAGGTTATTCCCAACCTAAGTCCAATTAAGGCTATGATTCACTAGCTTGTGGACCGAAATTAATTATTGGTTATGATAAATTTTAAATTCATGCATTTTACCCATTTTCTAACCCTTCAAAGTTTCATGACCAATATGCCCTTTCTCGGCCCCATAGAGGTGTCTTAATCCCTTGGAACACTATTCGAGTCCTGGAGGTACTATTCACAAAACCCTGATTTATGAGCATTACAATTATTTCCCTCTTATATAATTTCATTCTTGAAATTACCTGGTGAAAATAAGTGTAGGTAATGAGCCTGTATCTACTCCTCACTTTCCCAAGTAGCTTTTTTTGTATTATGATGCTTCAATAACACTTTGACTATGGGTATGGTTTTATTCTGCAATTGCTTCACTTCTCAGGCTAGAACCTATAATAGTTTTTCCTCATAAGTCAAATCTAGTTGTACTTGGATTTCTTCTACAAGTATTACATGTGACAGATCAAATTTGTATCATCTAAGCAACCATACATGGAATACCTCATGAATCTACTGTAACTCAGATGGTAAGGCTAGCCTATATGCCACTAGCTCCATAAGTTCTATAATTTCATAAGGACTAATGAATCTAGGACTAAGCTTTCCTTTTTTACCAAACCTGAATACTTTCTTCCATAGTGATACTTTTTGGAAAACTTTCTCAACCAGCATATATTTTATATCCCTTTTTTTTAATTTATCAAAGGGTTTATGTCAATCTATAGTAGCTTTTAGTCTTCTCTTATAACCATCACTTTATCCTCTACATCCTTAGTCAAGTCAATCCCCATAATCTTGCTTTCACCTACTTCACTCTAACAAAGAAGAGTTCTACACCTTCTACCATATAATGATTAATAAGGTGCCATGCCTAAACTAGCTAGATGACTATTATAATACACAAATTTAGCTAAAGACAAGTACTAGTCCTAGCTTCCTTTGAACTCTATTGCATAGCTACGTTAAATGTCTTTTAGTACTTGTATGACCAATTTTGATTACTTATCAGTTTGAGGATGAAAAGTTATACTATATGTTAGTCTAATACCGAGAGCTTCATGTAACTTTTTCTAAAACTTGAAAGTGAATTAAGGATCTCTATCTAAAATAATGGCTACTAGCACACCATGAAGTCTCACAATTTCATTAATATACAATCATGCTAGTTTCTCCAAGGAGTAATCCATTCTCATAGGAATAAAATGTGCTATCTTAGTTAGCATGTCTACAATTACCTACACAATAATACATTTGTTTGTAGTCAGTGGTAATCCTATCACAAAATCTATGGTAATCTTCACCCTTTTCCATTCTAGTATTGTTATTAGATGTAATAATCCAGAAGGAACTTGATGCTTAGTCTTTACTTGGTAACATGTCAAACACTTGCCTATATATTTAACTACATCCCGTTTTATCCTTGACCACCAATAGTGAGGTTTCAAGACTAGGTACATCTTTGTATTACTTAGATGCATGGAATAAGGAGCTTTATATATGTAGACACTGGGTTTCTAGGGCTACTATGTTTGGTTTGCCTAATGATGATGAAAGGATGAAAATTCTAATAAATAAGGATTTTAATGTCTGGTTTGAAGATCTCAGAGTTTTCTTTTAAAAAAAATTAAAAAAAAAAGATTTAATTTTTTTTAAAAAAAATGTATATATATATGGTTGGTGAAAAACAACCGTTTTCACTAGAAAAACGGCCATTTTGGCTAAAACGATTGTTTTCACCATCAAAACAGCCATTTTCTACCTCAGATTTGTATATAAATTTTGAAATTTTTTTTAGGGGGAGAGGATTTTAGATAGAGAAAAGGCACCAAAAATAAAAAATACACTTTTAAAACACTATTTTTTGAGATTTCTGAAGATTTGGTCGCAATTTTTTGACCTAGCCAAGATCTTTTCTGAAGGCAAATATACACAGTGGGTCAACCGTCCCTTTTATCTATTGTTTTTATTTTTCTTTATGCCTTATCCATCTACTAGTTAGATATGATAATTTATCTGTGTAATATTTTTATTGTATTTGTGTGACAACTCATTTTATTTTATTTTTGTTCACCTATCTATTTTGCTTCGTATACTAATACTTTAATTTTATTGTGGTGTGAGTTCTTTGATTTATTGGGACCTGATTGTTATTTCTTTCTATTGCCTCCTTAAACCCCAGTGAAGTAAACTTTTAATGACCTTTTATTTCTTGCTATTTTTTTTGTGCTTTACATTTTCTTCTGTTAATTTCCTTTATTATCACTCGTTTTAGTTAGATTGTAATTTAGATGTCTTAAAATGTAATTTTTATTTTTATTTTTATTTAGTTAAGATGAATTTTAGGTAATTGCCATGTAATATATTTTTATTATTGAATTATTTCCCTATATATTCCATGAATGCTATAATAAGTAGAAAATGATTTTTTACACGTTGAAAAGATAACCAAAATCATTTTTTATCTAATTAATTAGTTTTTTCCTAATAAAATGGGTTTTGATTTTTCTTAATAAAAGTTACAATGATAAAATCTATTTTCTAAAATTGGCATGCAAGAACCAAAGTTCTTAAGACAATCAACTACCTGATTTTATGTATGATACTTTAACTTCAAGCACTTCATTTATTTTTTGTAAATATTTTTTATGATTCCTCACACACGAATATGTGATTTATTTTAATTATAAAATGCCACTTGAGAAAAGGAATAATAGTATAAATTCAAACCAAACTTTTGTATTAACTTGGGGTATAAATAAGAGTAAGGTTCTAAACCACTCTAGTTTTAGCCCTACAAGGTATTTCCTGACTCCAGTCGAGTGGCGACTCCTATCTTATGGTGCCCAACTTGCTCTTCCTAGGCTAATCACATAAGAGTAGCTTAAGATTCCTCTAGTTTTCTTCTCGTCTTTTTAGACTTAAGGAGTGAGGCTTAGGTCAAGTCTTCAGCTATTTCAATTTAATCGACCCCTAAATGGAAAAGGGAAAGCCCCCCGAGGGAACAATATACCTCCCTCAAAATTTGTGTCCTTAGGTCATCTGTATTAGGTACACATAACTTGCCATGGTAATACAAACATCCATTTTCTCTTAGTTAGAATCCAATGGTTTTCCCCTCTTTGACTTTACTTATGGTTTGTACTAGTTGTTCATCTCTTGTCTAGGCCTCTTTTATCTACTACTTAAAATCAAGCTTGAACTGTAATTCAACTAAGATGGCATCACTCTCTATATATTCCTTTTTGACATTCATTGCTCCTATTGTCATTATAAACTTCCTGCTTAATGCATCTGGCACTATATTAGCCTTTCTTGGGTAATAGTCTATTAGGCAATCATAATCCTTGATCAATTCTAACCATTGTTGTTGCCTTAAGTTTAACTACTTCTGGGTGAGGAGATATTTCAAATTCCTATGATCAATGTAAATGTAACATTTTTCACTATGCAAATAATGGCACCAAATTTTCAATGCAAAAACAAGTGCAGCCAACTCTAGGTCATGAGTAAGATAATTCTTCTTATGTAGCTTTAGCTATCTAGAAGCATACGCTACT
>CANXYI011099755.1:0-10189 GCA_948208565.1 Hura crepitans | reverse complement strand
ATTTCAGTTAAGGTCAAGCTTAACCTAGTTTAGAAACTTACTTTTGAAGTATTATTTTATGTTGTCTATTTCCTAGAAAATATCTTCTCCGTATGATTGTCTTTTTGCTGTGTGTGGCTTCTCTCTCTCTCTCCCTCTCTTGCGGTTGCTAAAATATGTTTTACTGTATGCTTCTTTATGTGGTGAATGTTGTTGCTTTGGTTATTATGTTCTAAATTGAAATATATTCTGTTGAATGAAGGCTCTTCTGGGCTTGCGCTTCCTCCTGAATAGGGCTAGAGCACTAGAAGAAAATGGAACAAAGTTTTCTCTATCTGGTATGGATTTAATATAGCTTGGTTGTTGCTGTTGCTTGTATGCCTGTTGTATTATAATTACTAATATTATTCTTCATATTTGTATTGTTGTTGATGGCATATAGATCAACTGGAACCTGTTATTGCTCTGGCATGCTTTTGGCAAAAGATGGAATTTGAATCTTGGCCTGCACTGCTTGATGAGGTGCAGAACCAATATGAGATAAATGCTGCGAAGGTAACTGATGGCTTTATTTTTAGAATTGTCTTTTATATGGAGGCTATTACTGTTTAAAAATGATGTATAAGCATTTTATCTTTTAATCAAAAACATTGCACAGGATGGCTAGGTATGGTAATAATTATGTTTATTTTGCTCCCATCTTCCACCTATTTTGGGGAAGAAGTATTTGATGGGTTGGTTTGCAATTTCTAAACAAAGGAAAAATTTTGCTCAAAAATTCCCTTCCTCCTTTCCTCCATTTACAAATGGTGTTAGGGAACTTATGATAGGTGGTGTTGGATACCTGTCTTTAACTATTAAAACCATTGAAAGCTGGGGAACTTCAATTTTGCATATTTAATATCTGATATGGTTTTGAATTCTCAGATATATATTGAAAGTTCATCTTGTTAGACCTGTATCTGGTTCCTTTCTCTATCTCTCTGTCTCACCTAACACGAATTTTTATTCAATAAATTGATATTGTGTTTTATTGGTTGCAGTTATGGTTTCCTCTATTTTCAGTTCTGGATCATAGCCATGCCGCTGATGTCGCTGGATATGAACAGTCTACTATACAAAGGCATGTGCCTCAAATGCGGTGCATTATGATTTGAATTTGAATTTTATTTGCTGCTTTAAGTTTTTATATTTTAATTTTCTGCTGGAGTTCTTCTACCTAATATGCATGGTTCATGCAGTTTGGAGGAGTTCATCAACACTTCTAGTATTGGTGAGTTTAGAAGACGCCTTCAACTTCTTTTTGCATTTCTTGGTCAAATTACTGTTGCTAGATGCCTGGAAATGGAAACTTATTCAAGGTAAATTATTCACTTTTTGACGCTTAAATGTTCGCGATTCCTTTTTTATTTAAGCAACAGATATCTATAATCAATGCTTACTGTCACTAAAATGTGATGATAATTTTTATGCCCTTTGGGGGGCATGCTTTTATGGCATTGTGATTTATTATCTAGCTTAGAGAGTCCATTTGAAGTGTTCTAATTACAAATGGATCATGTTAGTCCTTGGCAGGAGAGAAAAATGGAGATTTTGTACAATGTTTTTGGGTACTATGTTCAGTTCTTGCCAAGGTGAGTTTCTTATCTATGATAGTATTTTTATATTTTAGCCCTTAATAAAGTTTTCCTGGGTTTCTTTGCTCACTGTGCTTTTTATTGTCTCCAGAATCTTGGAGCACATTGAAGCTAGTAGAAGCAACATTGAGATGGAACTGAAAGAAATTCTGAAGCTGTGTAGATGGGAAAGAGTGGAGGTTTGCTTATCCACTGAAAACTCAAAAAGGACTCGGCAGAAGCTCAGGAAGCTAATTCAGAAGTACACAGTGAGTAACATAGAAATCATCCTTTCTCGTGGTCCTCTATTCAATAATTGGTAGTTTTCATACGATTCTCCAGAATTCTTATGCAAACCCTAAGGCTTTCTGTCAAATTTGATTTCTTGCTTGTTCTATTGGCGTTGGCTGTTATAGTTGACCAGCCAACTTGTTGGCTTGATTATGTGGTTGATTTACTTGTAATGAAATAAATTATAATATCATTTTTACTGGAAGCACAAAACAGGTTAAAATACTCATTAATATTTTTGGGGTCTTGTTTCATATTTTTTTGTAAGTGAATCTTGTGAATGTGTTTTCTGGATCTAATATCTTGCTTATGATTTTAATGCTATAGAAGTAATTGAAACAGAAAATGCTCAAGCAGCGTACATATTTCCCCGTTAAGTTCTTTATGCTTTTGCCCATCTTAACTTAATTTTGTTGGCAGAAAAAAAAAACTTGAATATTTTTCGAGGTCTTGGTTTGGATTTTTTGTAACTGAATCTTGTGAATGTGATTTCTGAATCTAATATCGTACCTATGATTTTAATGCTATAGAAGGTAATGGAAACAGAAAATGCTTAAGTAGCCCGCTTATTTCCTCGTTTAGTTCTTTATGGTTTGCCCATCTCAACTTGATTTTGTCGGCAGAAATATTTATAAAAGATCGCTATAGTGCTTTTGCTTAATGAGCTCTCCCTTTCATTCTCTTTCATTTTTGAAAGTTTCCTGTTTCAAATTTTTTATTGGATCACAATCACATTTTTGTTTTGTTGGACAGGATTTGCTGCAACAACCTGTAATGCTCATTCTTAACCAAGAAGCTGTAGAGAAAGGAGCAATGATTCAGTCTTTGCATGGTCAAAGGCCCCTCAATGATATCCCTGCGACAAATGCTGGGTCAATAAATGCTGTTCTAGATCAATTTAGCAAGAAAAACAGGTTAACATATTTATTGTGCTGCTTGTGTGTGTGCATGTGTTTATAAAGTAAGATAGCTTCTTATAGTCATCACTCATATTCTATTTGAATTTATTACAGATTGTAATAGGTTGTAAAACTAAGTTTAATCTCTCCTGATTATAGTTGTCAAATAGAGATATGTATTGCATATCATTTTTTCAATTTGAGAATCGTGAATCGCAAATTATATCAAATAGTAAGATACAGAACACATTGACAACGATGACTGGGCGTTAATCCCATACTAGATGGGGTCGGTTATGTGAATTCTGTGTTCATGTCCTTCCATTTAAGGCAAGGATTGCCTCAATACCAAGAGCGCAAAGATCCTTAATCCACATGATCTTAGCCTACTTCTTCCTCCTTTCAACCACTGAACTCTCATATTTCCTTACTGGAGCATCTGGAGGTCTTCGTAGCAAATGATCAAACCATTTTAAGTGACCTCTTATTGTATCTCCAATATGTGCTCCATGCATCTTTTGTCGGATGCATACCTTTCTAATTTTTTCCAATCTTGTATGTCCACTTATTCACCTTAACATCCGCATTTTTGCGACATTCAACTTATGTATATGTTGTACTTTTGTTGCCTAAGACTCGCTCCCATGTAGCATAGCTGTTACTAATGTTCTATAAAACTTTTCCTTGACTTTACTAGGTCTCTTTTTGTCACATGATACACTTGTGGCACTTCTCCATTTCAACCATCCTATTTTGATTCAATAAGTTATATCTTCATCTATCATTTCATCATCCTGAACAATGGAGGCCAAATACTTAAAATGGGTACACTTTAATAGTGGTACCACTGTAGTTGGTGCAATTCAGTATTTTCCCCTTTATTTTCAATCACTTGATTTTTTTCCCACTCTATATATACAATTGAATAGCTTGGTTAACCATATTATACCCTCTTCTCTAAGGCATTTCTAAACCTCAATTGGGATAATTATTTGGGCCACACACACTCTCATATTTCACCTTCTTCAAGGCTTCCTTAATTTCACTTGACCTGATTCTACGCGTGTACTTAAGGTTCTTATCTATTCTAAATGGATCAATTACTATAAAGTCATCTTTTTGTCTATCATTGAGTATGTGGTCAAGTAACTTTATCGCTCTTTGATTTCGTTTTTGTCAAGACTTGTTGAGATTCATCTTTAATACATTTAACTCCATTTAAGTGCTTCATTTTTTTTTTCTACGCGTGTAATTAAGATTCTTATCTATTCTAAATGCATCAATTACTATAAAATCATCTTCATCACTCTTTGATTTCCTTTCTATCAAGACTTGTTGAGACTCATCTTTAATGCATTTAACTCCAATTAAGTTCTTCCTTTTTCTTTTCTCTCTCTTTGTTACACACACACACACACACACACTCTTTCCTTTTTTCCTAGCTTTTGGTATAAATCTTCAAAGGATTTACCTTGAGTCTCGCTAACCGCTTACTTGGTTGCTTTCTTAGTCATCTTATATTTCTCAAAAGCTGCTTCATCTTCTACTATTAGTAGTCTCCTATACCAATATCTTTTTTCCTTTTTATTTTTCTTTTTTTTTTTCCTTGTATTGGCTTTTGTACCTCTTCATTCAACCACCACAGTTCTTATGGTCGGGTTCTCTAGCACCTCACTTATTACCTTCCTAATGTGATTCACCATCTCCTTCCAAAAGGTGTCTACATTAGCTTCCATTGCACTAATGTCTACATTAGCTTCCATTGCACTAACTCCTTCCTAAAGCTTTTCTTTAAAAGCTATTTACTTAGCACTTTTTAGAGACCACTATTTAATCTTTGGCTTCCTTCCACATTTTGCATTACCTGCTCTAATCTTCTTTTTCACATCCAAAACCATTAACCTATGTTGGGTAGTCAGGGCTTCTCTAGGTATGATCTTATGGTCCTTACATATAGACTTGTTCCTTCTCCTAATGAATAGAAAATCTAATTGGCTTTGGTTTCCCCCACTCATATAGGTAACCAAGAGTGAATCATTTTTCTTGGTGCAAGTATTGGCTAAAACCAGGTTATCCAAGATAGCAATTCCTTTTTTGCTCCTGTGGCCATACCTATGTCCTTCATGTATTCATTCATAGTCATCATTGAGCCTACCCACATGTCCGTAAAGGTCTCCCTAATAAAAAGGTCCTACTAATTTGGGATCTCTCGCACAACTTATCTCAATAAAATAATCGTACCACCGAATCTCTTAACTTCCACCACTTTGTTCTTGAAATCTAGTTCTATGATTATTCCTGCACGATTCCTATTTTTATCTCCTCCGCAATACGATATCTTATATCTTATATTACCAATCTCTTTAGCCTTGTTTCCTATCCACCTAGTTTTTTGCAAGCACACTATATCAATCCTTTTCCTCCTCATGGTATCCACTAATTCTATTGATCTTCGTGTCCTTTATCTTGCTTTGATGGGCTAACTTACCCGTAGTCGTCCATCCAAATGCTATGACTTTTTCCTACTTAGCACCATATCTAGGCGCCTATGCGGAGGGACTATCTTCTTTACCCGCACCTATCCATGATCTGGGGACCCTTCCTTACCCTCCCTCACACCTAGGAGGCAATGCAAAGGAACCTCTTACTCATTTTAACACTACATTATGCCGATGTAGCACATGCAATGAGTACGTCCCAACGTCATATGGTAGAGCATCCATATCATAGAAACTACAGCAACCCCCCTCCTTTGTCTGGGGTTCGGACCGGCTTACATAGGCAGAGTTTATAGAACAAATCAAGTGAAAAAAATATATATATATATAATTTATGAGACATCTATATTTATAAGATGAACAAAATATGCTCATAATAACAAAATAACATACGTAATAATATAAATTATATGCAAGTCATAGGCTCATGTAAATCATTAATCATAACATTAAAATCAGTGTCATCATTATTTATAAGTTATTTCTCTTGATACTAATACTGCTATTGTGTTCTAACATGGGTAAATCTTCATCTTCTTCATTTTCATCACTGCCTTCATGTCTAATGTCTTCTACTTCTTTATGTTGTATCTTAATCAATTTTCCTTTTCCTTTTCCTTCCCTTTCATCAAAGTTTTATGTACAATTCTTCTTGAAAAATGCTTTAAATAGGTAAAAATCTCAATTGTGCCAAGAAAAAGGGGCTAGAGTTGGTGGAAAATCACATAGATCAATATCTTAAATAATTGTAAGATTCAAATTGCATCACCGAGTCGGCAAGATTTCAAAAATTCGAATGAGATTCCAAACCTCCTAGGATGGACATGAAGATTTTTATCTTTTAGCTGCTGTTCAATTCTAAGTTCTGAATCATGAATCATAAGATTTTGATAACTGTACTACGGATAGTCATTTCCTGTTTGGCTTCCTTCTTGGTTTTCTTTGCTTTGGGTTGATTGCATTTGTAACAAGCTGGGAATGATCAGCATCTGTGCTTTAGCTTCATGAGGGAGTGTTTCAGATTGTGATAGGGTATAAATAATTACTCATGATTATGGGGATTTGATTATAGGTATCAGGATTATTCTCTTCCCTTTTCCAGTTTCTCTTAATTTGTGTATTAAACCCGATGTATTATAATGAAAGACAGATATTTTCTCTCCTAAATCTTTCCTTCACTGAGTTCTGTTATATTTTTCTCTGCTGCAGGCTTTTATGGTTCCCAGATTGGAGGAAAAAGGTAAATGATACTATGCAGAATTTACATGGTGACAAAACTTCTGAATTATGTTCTTTCGGTTTAGAAGGTATTTCTCTCCCTATTTAGCACCTTTTTTTTTTTAACGAATTATAATTCATTTTATGGACATAAACTTATGTAGTCAATGAGTACCTCAAGCTTATATCCTCTGCAGATGTTGCTAGTATCACGGGGGAATTTCTTACTACACAGTCTGGGTGTGCCTTGCAACTGGAACAGTGGAGTGCTATGTGTCAGACCCTTGAAAATATATGTAGGGCTACAATCGGTTGTGACGATCTCTGGAAAGATACAGAAAAAAGAATCGGGAAGAAGAGAGCTTTCTCTGAACTTCTAAAGCTGTTAGAATGCAGTGGGTTGCGTAAGCACAAGTTTGATATAATGATGGTAATGACGGGAAGTACTTTGGTAGTTTAAATGAAATGGTTTATATTCTTGAAATTAAAGCTAAATATTCCCCCTTTTGTTGATTGCCTTGGTTAGATATCGAACAGCTCCAACTGGTTGTTCATTCAGCCATCATATGATATGCAGCATTTGTTGCTGAGTCAGAGTAGTTCGTCTCATGGACATTCTATTGCCAGTGAACTGCAATGTCAGCCTGATGAACGTGCTGATTCTGAATGGAAAACTGTCAATATGTTCTACTTTAGAAGCACTGCATCTGTGCAGCTTCTGCAACGGATATGTCTGAAACCACATGACGATATTACGTATGAGCAGGTATGGATACAAGTTATAGCTTTGATTTGTTTTGTTAGAGACTTGGAGTTATCAGGGGAATGCAGTTTATCTTTATCTAACTTGTATAATATGACTCATCCAAGCAAATGGGAGAACATTATTGCCTTCCTGAAACATTTTAATGCCTGGACTTGGGGACACCTATTTTGGCCCGAACTTGTTGTTATTGTCCAGTTATGCTAAGTTTGTTAGTTCATCCTTTAGACTTTGTTGTGTGTTAATTTTTTCCTTACGTTTTTTTTCGCGTTTATTACTGTTATATTTTAACATTTATTTACTTTCTCACCTGTTCAGGCTAGTAGGTCCCTATCTTTCTTGAATCATCTTGTAGTTATACAACAGAGCCAACGTGCCGCTGCCTATGGTTTAAATAAGCACTTGAACTGTTTGCGAGAGTGTTTATCTACTTTAAAAAATTTGTACTCAAGGTGTAAAGAAAATGGAACTATAAGTGAATGTGCTATTTCACCAAACCAAAATGCAGTCTTCAAATATATATGGAAGCAGAAGGTAAGTTATCAACTCAAAAATAATGTGCTGTATAGTGATTTTACCATTCTGGAACTAAATTTTTACAATTATACTTCTTTTTTATCATTTCAGCATTTGTTGGATAGTCTGACTGCCATGTTGATTGAGGAATCGCTGTTACTTAGAACAGTGAAAAATGCACATTTGAAATCTTGTCAAAGTGTTGAGCTTGCATCAAATCGTATACTTCAATTCATTGAAAAATTTACTCCAGTCATGCTGAGATCTAAGGTGTTGAACACATTTCTTTCATATATATATTATTTTTCTTTTCTAGATGTTCTACCACTATTCTTAAGGGAGTATCCTTTTACAGGAATTAGTCGATGACTATCTCGTTGGTCATGTTGGAGTTGTTCAGAGTCTTGTGCAGGAATCATTAGATAAATATCTTCTTCACCGTGTTGGCATTATGTCTGCTGGTCCCATGCGTCCATATGTTATTTCCAAACATATGGAAAGATTGGTATATCGAAATTTCCAAGTTATCAAGGAGTTTGAGGAGCATCTCATGGATCTCCGCAAGCAGGATTTGAATAGAAGCTCAGTTGCCGAGGCACTTCTAGGTCGTCTTGATGATGCATTTGTAAAGGTATTTTTATGTTTCCACTAAACCTGGTGCTTTGATATGTCTGTGACACTGTTATTAGTAGTTTATCCTTGTTTTTATTCTGAATCATTTTCAAAAAATTTCCTGTACTTTGGCAAAAGTATAATTGTCAAAAAAGTATAATGTTGCATGGGTCAAAATAATTGAATTTATATTACATGTTTTCAGGGCAAGCTGTTGGCTGAAGAGTTTGAAAATTATCTCAAGGAAAAATCTAGAGATGAATCTACATTCACAAGGGACAAGTTCAAGCACTGCAATGAAAATAGTTCTGATCTTGATGTGGTGTTTCAGGGGGCGGTTAAAAAAACTTTTGAAGTTATCATGCATGTACTGAAAAACAAGTGTTCGGTGAATAATAGATGTCCTCTTGCTGAAGAGTCTTTGGGTAACATTACCTCGTGGGAATATCTTTTTGGATTGTCGGTGGAAAATCTGAACTTGCAAGAATTATGTGATAGTCTTCTCAAAACAATCTTTGCTTCAGTAAGTTTACGAAACCTTTCCTACTTGTATTTGTGCATTCATGTATTTGTTTCTGCTCCAAGAAATGATCATGTAGATAATCCTTCGTACCATGTGAATTTTCTGCTCAGGAGAAACTGATAAATTGTGCTGGACGTGAAACTTCGCCCATATCTTTTCAAATTGGAGCTTGTTTTGAGCATCTGTACGCATTCTCAGACCTAATACTGATTTTTGGTGATGGCTTACTTCAAGATCTTTTAGCAATGCATAAAACGGTAAGTTGGTGCTTCTAGCACTCTTTCCTCATAGAGTTCTGGATTATTGGAAGCCTCCTATTTTTCCATGTTACTACTTATTAATGTTAGTTATTGTGAAGTTTGTTAACTTCGAGGTTATATTTGTTTGCAGGTCTCGGTAATGACTCATGTTCTTGCAAATGTTCTAGCTTCATTATTCTCCAAAGGATTTTGTATTCCCGTCAATGATGAGGGAGATGATGTTAGCCATGGTAAATCTCAAGATGCAAGTGGAACTGGCATGGGGGAAGGAACTGGTGCTAAAGATGTCAGTGAGCAGATAACTGATGAAGATCAACTTCTTGGAAGTTTTGAGAAGGTATCCTCTGTTAAATGAATGTTGCAAGTTTTTGCATTATTACTTATCCTTACATGAGCTGTAAGCATAATAATTGTTTTCTCTGCAATTACAGCTGAGTGAAGAGCAAGATGCTTCAGACGAAGTTCCTAATAAGAATGACAAGGGTATTGAGATGGACCAGGATTTTGCTGCTGATACATTCAGCGTCAGTGAAGACTCTGAGGGGGAGAATGATGAAGATAGTGATGATGGGCAACTGGATTCTAAAATTGGGGAAACTGGAGCTGACAGTGAAGTTATTGATGAGAAAATTTGGGACAAGGAAGAAGATGAAAACCCTAATAATACTAAAGAGAAGTATGAATCTGGTTCATCTGTTACTGACAGGGACGCGAACAGTAGGGAGCTTCGGGCCAAGGAAGATTCTGCTCCTGGTGCTGGTGAAGAAGGTGAAGGGTTTGATCTTCAGGAACTTGATAAGCAAAATGACAAAGTTGGAGATCAAGACTATAGTGGAGAGACACAAGACGACATCATGAATGAGGAAGAATCAGTTGCTGATGCAACTGGATTAGAGCCTGATAAGCTGAAGGAAAGATCTGATGAGGATATGGATGTAGATGAAGACATCAATGAAAATGAAGAGCTCGGTAGCAAGGAAGAAGTGGGCCCAGAAGATGGGATTGAGTCTGCTG
>CANXYI011099588.1:0-38027 GCA_948208565.1 Hura crepitans | reverse complement strand
TATATAAACTGCTTATATTTGATTTCTTTATGTTTATGCTGTTGAATGTATGTTTTTTGAGAATGATGTGTTGAGAATATTTGGGTAGATCAACAGGATCCAATTGTGTTGTGTTGATGTTGAATGAGTTTATTAAAGTGTTTTGCTATATAAACACTATTCATTTTATGGATAGTGTCTTAGTACAACTATTATGTTGCTAAATTTTCAATGCGTTGATTTCACAACTGTTTTAATTCAAAAAAAGTTTTCATTAAGTCAAGATTTTTAAGAGTTCATACATTATCAAATGCTACTAAAAGTTTTAAGGTACAAGGTTTTTAATTAATGATAATTTAGATATCAGTTGTGTGTCACTTCTCACTTTAGTCCGACAACTGGATCGAGTGAGGGGTGTCACAATTCTTTAATTTCTCACACCTACTGTTGTAAAAGAGTCATGATCCAAAATTATGCTTCCAACACTCCATTTAAAGCTAAAATTAAACAAGCATTTATCATTTTTAAGACAAATAAGGATCTCCTACATAATGCATTAACTACTACATCAATCTTACTTGTAAGATAATTAGTAATGTAGTTATAATCCTCACCCAATTCAATCCATATTTTCTATCCTAACTCAATCATTTGATATAGGTATGTACTTTTAACTTTTGTGATTCATAAAGAAATATAACTTCTCCACCCATAAGTAATGCCTCCATATCTTTACAGTAATCTATAAATGTTAATTCTAAATTATAAGTAAGGGTAATTCTTCTTATAAATTACAAGTTGCATAGAGATATAAGAAATTCCTCTTCCTTTTTACATTAACATATATTCTAAACCATTGTAGAAGAATAATGGTTCATCATCAAATTCTTATTCGACATAGGTTTTATAAGGAGTAGATCATTAACCAGCATTGCCTTAGGCTTATCATTACAACCTTGACACTTGCCTATCAATTTAAATATTGTATCCTTCTTCCACAATTTAGTGAGTTCAGATGTTATCATTGGAAAGATTTTCACAAACCTTCTCTAATAAGTAACTAAACACAGAAAACTGCTGACCTCTATAACATTCCTAGAAAGCTTCCATTCCATAATTATCTTTACCTTCATAAGGTCCATTTTATCACTTTCAATTGATACTAGATATCTCGAGAAAAATATCTTATCCAACTAGAATTCACATTTGCCCAACAAAGCTTAAAGCAACTTCTCATTCTATGATCCAAATACTAACTTTAAAAGTCTATGTTTCTTTTTTTTTTGCCTTAAACTTCTAATAAATAAAATATAATAAAATAATAACACTTCATTTGATCAAGATTTAGATAAATTATCCTATCCATTTAGTGTATATGGCACTACTTACTCATTTTGTTCATTGAACCCAAGTGAGAGGTGACACTCAATCGACATCCACTTATCATACATTTCATATTACTTATGTTCCATAAAATTTTAAATTGTTTATGAAAACATAACTTATAATACAACTCTACAAAAACAAATCTTAATAAAAACCCCATTATAGTTATACTATTAAGCATTATCATGTTGAAATTATGGCAGTATAATGGTAGTTTAGGGGTACTAGGCCAATTAGCAACCTGCAATAAAACATATTTATAAAAGTATCCAAACAACCCAGCCCATCTTTGTGATCTTTTTCATCACTCTAGTACATTATCATCTCATCTCAAAAACATCACAACATATAATCAATACTCCTCAATTTTAAACAGTCCAACATGCTCTCAATTATAAACATACACATTTCCAATATTCATCCATAAACCACATGAATAAAGATTTCATCATACGTCATACATATACCATGCTCAAAACCATATAAGAATATGCACAATGTCTCCATACACATAACCTTCCTTATATAGTTCTAATTATATATATATATATATAGACACACACACACACACACACACTCACACACACACACACACACACGAAACCCATATTCCAAACCATAAATAATACAACTTTTCATGCATATACATCATAGTACACAAATTACATAATGTGACTTCTCTTTGAACCCTTTATATACACACACACACACACATTAATCATGCTTTTATTTATTTAATTTAATCACACATTCATACTATTCTCATTTTATATTCATATTACATGTATATTATATTTTATATTGAATAGTACAATATATCATTCCATAACTTTGACATAAGAAAGCTTTATAAAATAAAATCTATGTATATTTATATAGAATTTCATGTCAAAGCCAAACAAGTATTCATTGTATCATAATGTGCATACATTAATCATATTGTTCCTCTTCTTTGATCATCATGTACATGAACATATAATTAATCATTTTAAATATCCTATTTATTTTAAAATCATAATTCAAGTAATGTCATTATACATCATTCACTTACTTATGATACAACATATTCACACATTGTTGTCTCATTATAATTTTCATTATTAAGATTATAATTATATCATATGATAATTTAACATTCTACCAATATAAAAGAGACATGTACCTAAAACTGGATATGAGGAATCTTTGACCATAAAGGTTTAACATGGACAACAAAGTCTAATACATTGACAAGAAAAGGTCTGGCATTGACTACAAAGGTCTAATATATTAAGCATAAAGGTTTAGCATTGATCATGAAGGACTAATATGTTGACTTAAAGAAAAATATGTTAAATCGTAGGTCTATAATGAAGGCAAATACATTGACATGTAGGCTTGGTTTCAAGGCAAATACATTGACTCATAGGTCCGAAATAAGCATCAAAATGCCCTGCAACTACTAATCTCCCTAGTTGACTAACCAACCTATCAAAGTTAAGTTGTTTACATATATCGGCCACCATGATCTTATATTTAGTTTCACATTTAATGAATAGCTTAAATAAATTTTTATATATATTACTAGGTTAACAAATGATGTAATGTCAAAAAAATATCGATGTTATAAATAGTACTTCCTAGGGCATGAAAGGTGTTTTCCTAAGACCAAGGGCACTAATTCTACTGGATGAAAGTATTAATAATAATATAAATTTAGGTGAATTTTGATGTCAAAATGAAGTCGTTTAGGTGGTTAAAAATGACAGTTAGATTTTACTGTAGTGTAATGTGAATTATGAACAAGTTTTAGTTGAATTGTAAAATATTCAAAAGTTGCTCAAAAATTCTAAGAATAATACAACATGGTACATAAAAACTCTAATTAGCCTATTGGCATTCGAATTGGAATTTTTAGATGTTGGGAAGTATTTTTATGAAAATTAGATTATATAAAAAGTAGCAACTTAATTTGGTTTTTCTCATTTTTTGAGCTCTAATTTTCAGAGGTTTGTGGGATCTAAATTAATTGTATCTTTTCAAGTTAATTGAGATTAAATTGAGGTTAAAGAGAAGAAAAAATAAGAGGAAAGAGAGGATAAAAATGAAAAAAGTATAAATAGGTCCATTCTTATTATTTTTGGTCAAACATCAAAACAAATTCTCCCATCGCCCTTTCCTTCAAGCCGATGGCAACAACGGAGGTTTTCATGCGTTGTTGACTTTTTTTCCTTCATTTTAACCTTGTTTTATAACATTTAGTGATGAGATAAGTGCCTATTTTGAGCAAGAAATTCGAAGAAATTTGAAGAAAGTTCTTAATTTTTATGCTTAATGAATAGTGACCATCTTTAGTTTGGGTAAGAATTTTCAAATTTCAAAATTTTTGCTATGTTCCTCCATTGCCCAAGAGTTGCTATATATGGTCAATTATCAATTCTAATGTCCATGTGATTTATTACAAAATTTAACAAAACTTATAACCCTTAGTTGAACAGGGCAAAAAACCTCAAATAAAGGGAAAGCTAAGTTATAGGTGGTCCTCGAAAGTATATTGCAATTCTTTCGGTATGTATAATTGAGTTAGATTATGATTATTTGGTATGTTGACCTAAATATATATAATATGTCAATATGAGTAATTGTGTGTAAAATGCCCATTTATGTGTATTAAAGCAATTGATTTTGTTAAATGGTAAATGAGATATGTGATGTTGCATTTAAGATGGTTTGAATGCGTGAAAATGAAGTAGGAGTTATATTAGGGTTATAATACAAAGATGTGCATTATGATGTAAATAGTGTATAAGTATATGTATATAACTAATTATACATGTAATGGGATTAAAACAAGTTTACATGCATGCTAGATGTATAATGGAGCATGTTAATTAGTGGGAATACATGAGGAAGTGTGTGAGGACTTTATGTCCATATTGCATATGTGTTATGTAAATGGTGTGTGATTATGCCTAAATGATATATTATACTTATATATGACCTAAATACATGTTATATGATATGATGGATGTGCATTAAGTAAACTATAGGTTTGAAATGCATAGGTGACTTGTAAATGTATTTAGGGCCTAATGGACATAAAGGTATGCATATGCTTGTATGCCTTAATGATATATGTTAGACATGTTAAATGCATATGTATGGTTGTAAATGCTTGAATAGGTATAGGTTGTTATGTATGATGTATGTATCATGGGTAATGAGGCATGAGGCTTAGTGGCCAAATGGCCTTTTATGTATACTTCATTATGTATGTTTGACTATTTGAGGCATTATATGAATAAATGCAAATAATAAGCATGAGATGAATAAATGCGAATAATAAGCAAGAGTATGTGCCATATGATGCATGTTATGAATAATGCAAGTATAAGCATGTTCATGATGCTATGATTTAATTACATGTGAGTGCATGTAAAAGCCTAATCTTATGCATGGTATGGGTTGGCCAAATGGCCAATATGTATTTACATGTATGTGAGTTTTACTTAATGTATGAGTTGGAGATTTTATGCCACATTTTTTTCATATAATTAGATATGTATATGGTGAAATCATGATGTGTTATAATTATGAGGAATATTAAGAATAAGTGAGTTGATATGGCCGAATGGTCATATATGTGGCAATAATATATTCGAGACATATCATGTGCCTATTTAAGGTATCACACTATCAATATTGACATGATATGCTTTATGATTAGAATTTAGCATAATGCATCTTGAATGAGCTTATGCTATAATAGAATGAATATGGCAATTAAACAAGATAAGGAAATAGATGACACTTATAAGAGGAAATGTAATGTTCTTAATGTGTGATGTATGTGTTTTGATATATGGCATTAAAATGTTATCAATTACATGATACAATATGGTTGATTGCTAAAATAAGGCTTATAACATAATTACCTAATTTAGCCATTTATTGGCTAAACCAAAAAAAAATTAAATTATATGTTAAGGTTAAATAAGATGGTGGAACAAAAAATAAATTGTTAATAGCCCATACGAGAAATAACCTAGTATGGATAGGTTGACTAGTTAACTAGGGAGTTTTGTAGTAGCTCCTAAGGTACCTCAATGCCTTAATGCATTTGGTCCATAAGTCAACTAAATATCTGATCTACGGGCTTATATTTTTTATCTTTAGATATATGTAGGTGTAGCCACTACTAAGGACCAATATGGCCACTACACATATCCTATGCTAGTGCATCCATTGTTAAGGGCCATTGCACACTCATGCTGATGCAGTAGCCATAAGGTCCATAATGTGGGCCACTGCACACCATGATACCATTATCCATAGGATATTGATTTTCTTTTAAAATAGGCATAATAAAACAAGTTCAATTGATGCTAATCAAATAGTACATGATATGCTTGTGATATGGTTTATATTTAATGCATGACCCGTAATGAGTTATGTGCATGATTTGTGTTATGTTCAAGCATTAATGCATGCTATAGCTAATATGGTATATAATATGATATAATGAATGATCATATTTTTTCTATATTTTATATGTTGATATTATGGCATAAATGCACAAGTTAATTTGATTACACTAGAAAGCTATTGCTTAGCGCATCATTTGTTTTGCAATGTGTAGGTAAAGAGATAGTTTGAGCACAAGCCTTAGTACTTCAAGATTATCGAAAGAAGACTGCTTCTTTTGGTATAATTTTGGTTTTTTTTTGTATCTAGAATTATATGGTTAAGCACTCATATGATTTATTAAGGGGAAGATAGGCCTAAACTATATGTAATGTAATCTTTTGGATTTCATGGTCTACAATGTTTATTTAAACTATTTTTATTGTTTGATATCTTTTTTTGAGGTTAAGATGGATATTTTTTTTTGGTGCATGTTGTTGGAGTGATCATAGGATCACATGTGTTAGGGAATGGTTGAAAATGATTATAGAAGTGTTGTTTTGATATGCAGGTTACTATTCATTTTTGGGATAGTGTCCCAATACAACCAATATGCTACTGAATTTTTGACATGAGTATTCTCAAAAGTGGATTGTGACCATGTTTTTCAAAAGTTTTTGATAATCCATATTTTCATAAGATAAATATTTATAAAAGAAGTTTTAAACACATGGTTTATGTATTATAGATAGTTGAGTTCAGATAATGCATTTGTGTGCACAGTCCTTAGTTGGTGGTATTAGAGCTCTAATTTAGACTTTCCTAGGTGACATATGAGTGCTTTAGAGTCTAGAGTGTACATCACATAATCTATGATCTCGAGGCTTATAAATTGTTCTCTTACCTATAGAGGAGATGAGTGTTTTGGAATATCATATTAATGAGGAAGTTAAGAGTCATACTCTAACAGCCATAGCACTAGAGGTCGCTAGAGTTACATCTACTTTGGTTAGTGCTACGAGGTAATTACTATTAGCAAGATAAGCTCCACCAGTATTTCTATAAGAGATTTTACATCTTTTAAGGTAGGCTAGAGTTGCTGCTTCACAACTAGCACCGTTGTAAGAGGTTCCCTTAGCTTTTTAAAAGACTTATCTTGAGAGAGTTGAGAAGATGGGAACCAAAGACTTTAATGGAGTAGGCATGATAGACCCTAGGAAGGTAGAGTGCCGGTTACACCATATAGAAAAGATCATGAAGTAGATAAGGTGCACCCAATAGAGAAAGTGATATGTGCCACATCACTTCTACAAGAAAAGGCATCTAAATGGTTGGAAGACCTGACCAAGTACATGACTTAGGAGGAGATTGCATGGGATTTTTTTCTTGTTAGAAATCCATAAGAAGTACATTACAAAAGATTATCTGAATGATAGGAGGTAGTAGTTTATAGACCTTAAGCAATACAGAAGTCTATTGGAGAGTATGAGAAAGAGTTTATCATGCTCAGTAGATATGCCAAGGAGACTATAACCACTAAAGCTAACATGTGAAAAAGGTTTGAGAAAGGCTTGCATATAGACATCAAGTCCCAAGTCGTCCCTATAAAGATCAGAGACTTCTCATAGATTATTTTAGTGTGCCATTCCATAGAAAAGGTATAAAAGTAGAAGAGAGAATTCTATCATAAGAAGAAATCTTCAGGATGTGGAGCATCTAGTGCAACTCCACAGTCAAGCAAGAAGTTTAAAGGCTAATAGTTTATGGTTTCACAGCGGGCACTGAGATATAGCTAGACATAGAAGTCAATTTAGGGTAACAAGGGTAAAACTAGATAGCAGCAATCATAGGCGACCAGTACACCTAAAGTTTTGTAGCAGTTACTTAGGTACCTCAGTGCCTTGATGTGTTTAGTCCATGGGTACACTAAATGTCTGACCCATAGGCTTGTATTTCTGATCTTTGAATCCATGCAAGTGTAACCACCACTAAGGTCTAATAGGGCCACTACACATAATCCATGTTGGTATAACAGTCTTTAAAGTCTAGGAGGGTCACTACACAATTATACTAGTGTAACAACTGTAAGGTCCATAATATGGGCTGCTACACACCATTATCCCATTATCCATATGATATTTATTTTCCTCTAAAATGGGCACAATATGATAAGCTTGTTAGATGTTAATCAAATAATACATGATTATATATTTTTTTTAAATGGTTCATATTTAATGCATGACCCATGATTAGTTATATGCATTATTTTTCTTATGTTAATGCATTAATGCACACTATGGTTGATGTGGTATATAATATGATATAATGAATGATCATATTCATGTGTATTATGTATATTGATATTATGGAATAAATGCACAAGTTAATTCGATTACACCACTAAGTTATTACTTAGCGCATCATTTATTTTGCTATGTATAGGTTAAGAGACAATTTGAGCACAAGCCTCGGGACTCCAAGATTATCAGGAGAAGTTTACTTTTTTTGTTATAATTTTGATTTTTTTGGTATCTAAAATTATGTGATGTATGGGGTTAAGCACTCATATGATGTATTAAGGGAAGATGGGCCTAAATAGTATATAATGTAAAGTTGATTTAAACTATTTTTGTTGTATGATATCTCTTTTTGAAGTTGAGATATATATGTTTGCATTGTTATGGTGATCAGAGGATCACAGGTGTTAGGGAATGATTGTAAATGATTATAGAAGTGTTATTTTGATGTGCATATTATTATTCAATTTTGGGATAGTGTCCCCATATAACCATTATGCTGCTAGATTTTCGATACGAGGATTCTCAAAATTGAATTGTGACTATATTTTAGAAAAGTTTTTGATAATCCATATTTTCATAAGATAAATATTTATAAAAGATGTTTTAAACACATGGTTTAAGTATTATAGATAGTTGAGTTTGGATAACATGTTTGTGTGCATACTCCTTATTTAGACTTAGTGATCGGATAGGGTAGAGGGTGTCACAAATGACATTTAAGGAAATTAAATCATTAATTTAATATGAAGATCATTCATTCATTCATTCATTCATATTAAACACCAAAATAGCATATCATAATAGTTTATCAATCATTTCTTATAAATAGTGATAGAATCTCAAATATGCCTAAACATCACATTAATATTACACAAAGAAATTTACCTTATTTTTTCACTTTGAGAATGCCTCAGGCATTTCTCATCTCATATTAGGCCATTTTGCCACAATGGCTATCATTGCCATCATATCATTCCATATGTTAATTTTTGAGATTTCCAACATACTTGACATATGCCAAGATCAATTATATTAGCATTCATCAATGATAACATTACACTGTTACCATTTTATTATGGCCAGTGCAAAATCACATGGATACTCATCTTGCTTGACATACATGAAACATTATATATATATATCTATCAAAAATTTAATATTACATATCATATGTTACTCACAACATCATACTATTATCAGCATCTTAGGCCATTTCTACCATAATATCACTTCATCATATTAATATAACTAAATGATTTCTTTTGCATGCATTAATTCCCAATTTATGTCATTTGGTTTTAAATAGATCATCATAGCTCCATTATAACATAGGTTTATCATTATCTTACTCATCATGCTTTATTTATGATCATACATAATTTACTTTAACTTATACATTTCCTTAGAGTATGATTAACATGTATTTACATGTCATATTCATACACAACCAATTTCTCTTTTAGCATATTCAAGTAACACCTTTACCTGATTTAGTAGCTGGACACGAATAAGACATGTCACACAACCTATCATACTCATCTACTTTTCATATGCTTTTCCAACATAATAGCCACCTAACATGCTTAAGAACATAAAGAAATATCATAAGTTATTTAGTAAAAATTCAATAGCATAATGCCTATTTGGGGACATAATCCAAAATTTTCACCAATAGAAAACACACTTCTATTTAAACATGCTCATTAATCTCCCACTTAAATCCTTTTGATCCTCTCAAAATTCTCAATTAATTTAGCTTTCAAACATTATAAGCATAGGATAAAGTCATACCATCTCGTCACTTTAATACACACCTATACATCTATATATCACTTGTACATGAACTTATTAAGTTACAATACTCATTAAGAACTTGTTTAGGACCCACCACCCAATATACACATAAGTTCCATCTACTCTCGTACATCACAAAATACAATACAAAAAAAATACTCTATAAGAGATAGTTGATCACTACATTATAGAGGTGAGGTTAATCTGCAGCTGCTTATCTTCTATGTATGCATTGAAACACAATGCATTAAGCATAAAGCTTAGTGGTGCATTTAATGAAATATATATTAAGAACATAATTATAATCACATGTATATATGTTAACCACACAAGCATTTGAAGCAATTATGATGTAAGGATATGTGTGAATAAATGTCCATAACATAACACATGTAATTATTTAAATTCGATTGGTTAGGTCCTTACCACGAATTAAATTACCATTGTACTGTCACATTATTATCCACTTTGCCATTATTAAATATCATTTAAATTTATTATATTTTAAAATTAGCCCATATTTTTAAGACATGTAATCCAACACAAGATGTAATGCCCGTAAGTTAAGGTCTTATAAATAGTACCTTTTGGGCTTGAGTGATGTTCCTTGTAGTGCAGGTCATCATTACGAGTCTAATGACTGGCATACTGGTCATAAATCTTTGACAAGCTTAAAAATGGGTAAAACAAATGCATTTAAAAATTAACTAGAACCAATAAATCATTTTGGGTTGAGAACTAGTGTATGAGGAGATAAAATGAGTTTGTGTCGGGATAGCCTTGCGAGGTGCCCAAATAGACTCAAAAATACCATACCTGAACCTCAAAGATTCCAATGAGTATGATGGAGAAGGAATTTTAATATTTTAAGGTTGATAGATATTTTTTTGAATATTTTATTTTGGTAGGTGAATAGTGTCAAATAGTCAATAGTTGAATTTTGACTTGAAATTTTACCTAGGCCTTAGTTACACCAATCGAGGATTTTTAAAACAAAAATGGGAATTTTTAGAGGTCTAGAGAATTTTT
Organism: Hura crepitans; assembly: GCA_948208565.1. NCBI lineage: Eukaryota > Viridiplantae > Streptophyta > Magnoliopsida > Malpighiales > Euphorbiaceae > Hura > Hura crepitans. The sequence goes on along the minus strand of CANXYI011099588.1, from coordinate 27,156 downwards.
TATGAATTTTTGAATCCAAAAATTACATAAAATGAATCCTAACCATTAGATCGCCACGTGTTGTGATTCTATCCAACCAAGCCTCCATATTTAATGGGTTACACATATGGACATCCTCACATGTGCCAACACCCTTCTTCAACCTTAGAAACCCCTCTTGGTTGATGCCATATCTCTCTTTCCTCCCTCTATTTTTTTCAATTTTCCCTCTCCTTACACCTCCACAGTCTCTATATTCTATTTCTTCAAATAGAATTGAGAAAGGAGGCTCAATTTGGGAGATTTGTTACTTGAGTGAATAGTGATAATTTATTATGTAAGTGGTCCAAACCCAATTTTTATTTTTGATATAGGTAGATTGGGGTATGTTAAGAAAAACTATATTTTTAGATTTTAATTTGGAGCTCTAGATAATTTTTGAGAATTTTTCTAAGGTAAAATTTTCTATGTTAGGGTTTAAGGACCAAGGTGAGGAAAATTAAGGTTTCAAGCCCAAAAGTGGTGGAGAAAAGGGTGCTCTCACACCTTAGGTATGTGGAATAGGTTAAATTTAATATGTCTTATGTGTTTTTCATACTTATATGTATATACCTTGTATGGAATAGCATGATTTTAGGTGTATGTATGGGGTTTTGATAAAATGAGGTTTTAATAATGTTATTGGCATGAAAATAATAAGTCTGGTATGTTTAATTGGATGAAATGCATGTGTAGGTGTGAAAGTATGTCCTGGCTAAAATGAGTACATAATGGACAAAGGTACGTGTGAATTTGGATATGGGAGATTATGTGACAAAATGATAAGAAAATGGAGTGTAGAAATCCTAAGTGAGAATGAGTAATAATTAGTGACTTATTTGGCATGAATTGGTAACTTGGTTAGTTAGGTATAATATATTATGAATTATGGTGAGTTCATGTACTTGATAATGTAGGCATGGTATGTGAAATGATATGTGAAGGAATAGTGATAATTAAAGTTGGTACAGATTGAGTTACAAGAGATAAGAAAAATAGAATTGACTAAATGAATAGTGTCAGTTGCGTAAAATGAACATATGAATAGTGACATCTCGATGATAATTGAAAAGTGCCATTTTATGTTTCAGTTGCCATAGTATGTCATTTAAGGACATAATGGACTTAAGAAATAGTAATAATAAGAGTCACAATCAAATTTAGCAATTGGCCCATCAGTTAGACACCCACTGGATAGGTTGACTAGTCAACTAGGGAGTTAGCAGCTACTAGGCAGTTGGGCCTCCTGGGGCCCACTGTTGTGTGTTAGATGTAGTGGGTGTAGCTGCTGAGGTTTTAAGATGAACATTGCATAATAAGGTATTGAGAGGTCCACCTAGATTGATCCCTACTACCCATTTTTCCTATTAATGGATATTAGGAGGTCTCACGGGGCTGATCCCTACTATCCACCTGAGATATTGTGATGTCATTTGTAGATATTAGGAGGTCTATGGATTGATCCCTACTATCTACCAGTTAGGTATTGGGAGGTCTATAGACTGATCCCTACTATCGGGTGAGGTAGGCACAGCTACCTAAGTCCTAAAAGTGAGCCACTATATAGGATAGTTCCTGCTATATGATGTTTTAAAGAGTTATATGTTTGTTATGGCCTTTTAATAACAATAAATTGGATCGAAATATAGTTGAATAATAGAACTTAATAATACATTGGACTTAGATGAGTTAGGATGAAAATCATGTATAGTGAATATTGCATATTGCTTGTATGCAAGATTGACATATTATATTTGATCTATTCCACCACTAAGTTTTATACTCAGTGTGTTGGTGTTCCCATACGCAGGTTATAGAACGAGTGACGACCAGCATCAGACATCTTCAGTGTAGCTGCGATTGAGTCTTTTGATACTTTTTACTTTTCTTTTTGAGTTTTGTAGAGGTGCACTCATGTATATAGATATATTGTGGGTTATAGGATGTAAATGAAAACAAAGGATGATAACAAGTGTGTTTTGTACAGTTTTCCATGTTAATATTACTCTACTTAGGTATGACTAGGTGTTGATGGGTTTGAGACCCTATGATCTATGAAAGGTGTATGTTGCTAATGATTGTTGTAATCTAGAGGACTAGATGGGTCTAGATGTGGGGTATGTTGAGGAATTGAATTTAGAAGTGTTAATTTCTATAGGGTAATTTGGATTATGTTACCTGGGTGGTCGTTATGTTACCTTATTTTTTGTGAATCTCTAAAATTCTTAATCTGGAGTTTTAACAGGCTAAAATAAGTAATAATAGAAGGATAAATAACTAGAAAGGCATGATGGGTAGTCTAGGTCAAGGTTGGTCAACTTAAGTAAAAGTTAAATGAAAGGTCCCTAAGAAAATCTAAGGATGGGTGACCTCAATGGGAAGTAGCACACCTTGCCTGTTTCTTATAGAAATGGGTAGGGGGTGTTATATAAGATAATAGGATCTCAACCATATAAGTCTCCTACATATGTAGTGGCCCACATTCTTTACCTTATTGCATCTGTACCAACTATGTTGAATGTGTAATAGCCTACTAGGACCTTGCTGTTGCTGCACTAGCAATATTGTCCAGTGTCCTAACTAGACTATACTGCTACTGTACCAATAATGAATAAATAATCATATGTTATAGCCTTACTAGACGTTACTATTGCTACACTAACAATTAATTACATTGTAGTTTCTTAGTAACTGCTAACTCTATTGTTGATCGATCAACCTATCCAATCTAGGTTATCCAACTCATATGGGCTTTTATTAAGTTCCATTATTACATATGGCCTATTACATTAGTAATTAACATTATTATTATGTTAGATTACAAATTGATCGCACTTACCATTTTACCTTTAAGGGTCCAACATCAAACTTTCATTTCTTATTTTCTTCCTTTTTTCTATATATGCTTCCTAATTAGACAACATTCTTAATTTTTACAAACTTTATGCATGCATACGCAAGTACTTACATGTTCATACCATTTTAGCCATGTTAACATTTAACTTTTTCACTCATGTTTTTAAGCTACTAACATTATAACCATTATTTAACCATTCCAATTACCATACTTTCCATTGCCACACACTCAAACATCACACACACAATCTTACACCTCATTCTGCCATTCTTGACATACCACAATGCATTCCTTCTTCCATTCTTTTCTCATCTTAAACAAGTTTTAAAAATGTATATAAGGCCATTTAAACATCAATTAGGCTTAACTCATGTTGACATGCATAAATCACATAATGGACACAAATGCACATATATTTGAATTAAAAGGGCATCACACAACTTAATAAATAAATCATTAGATACACTTACCATCACCTCCAACAGCTTCAATTTAGGCTCTTCAAGCCTTTTTTCCTTCCCCTTTTCCTTCAATTCCACACATTTCTCTTTAAATAAATTGGTGTAATGTTATAAAATTCTTACAAAGCACTACTCCAAATCCAAATCTAACATTAGGAACACCTTATAAACATTAAATAACATCTAAAAAAATATAAAATAATGAATTAAAACACTTACAAACACTTTTTTCTCTATTCACCCTAACCAAAACTCAACTAAATAAACCTTGCTCTTAGATTTTTCTAGCTAAAATTATAATATAAAGGCTATGGAGGCTAGGATGGTAGTGTGAAATGGTTTGGAAGTGTGTATATTAATGTAAAAGAGATAAAAATTCATGCTTGGATGTGCCTTTACAATGGCATTAGCTCCTTAGGTGGAAGATGAGGATTTTTTTATCTTTCAAAATGAGTGGAATAATTATATATATAAAAGAGATCATGGATGGGATAGATGCCATTTATTGAATCTAAAGGTCCATATTTATTCCCACCATATTTCTTCTTTAAAAATTCATTTCTTTATTTTTTATATATCAATTAAATTCCACTTCCATATAATTAATTAGGAAAATCCATAATTTACATGTCCAAAGAAAATCGTAATGAAAAATCAAAATGAGCTAATTTAATTAATCCTTCACATTCTCTATTAATTCTATTAAATTACTTCTCAATGTCAAAAGAAACTCTAATTCCAATACCATTAGCTTATTTTGAACATTTGACCATCGGTTATGCTTTTTTTAGATTTTTCTGAACTCAAATTGAATATTTTATCATTCAGCTTGAATTATGTTACTTTTCCCCGAACACTACTTTAAAAATGTTATCCATATCTTTAACCACTTATATGACTTTATTTCCATTCCAAACTTCACTAAAAATTAAATTATATTATTTCCTTTCATTCTATTCAATTAGTTTACCTAGGCCCTGAGAAGTACTATTCATGGCTCGATGTCACTATTAACCAAGACATATCACAAACCTTTTTCTTTTCCATAGTTTTATGATCCTACTACTCTATTCTTCTCCCTTTCCCACATGTTTCACTCATTTATGGAATTTTTTTACACTTTCCAATTTTGTCCTCAATTATTTTGAAAAATGACCATTATCTCTCTTACTTATTTTTTGGTCCACTACTTATACCAACTTACTCTACTCGACCGATATTTTAAATTTATTCCTTATTTTTTCTTCTAATTTTAGTTCTAACATTAGAAAAAATTGGATAAAAAGTTAGGGTATGACAATCATTTCCTTCTAAAAATAATTTTTGTCCTCGAAATTACCTAGTGCAAATAGGTATAGATACTGTGCTCTCATATGTTCTTCACTATCATATGTTGCTTCTTCTAGATTATGATGTCTCTATAGCACCTTTACTAGTGGTAACATTGTATTGCGTAACTCCTTCACCTTATATGCTATGATTTTCACTAGTTCTTCTTCATAGGAAAGATTAGGTGTTATCTACATTTCTTCCATTAATAGCACTTGTAAAGGATCTTATTGGTACTTTCTTAGCATTGAAATGTGGAAACCATCATGAATTGATTATAGTTTTGGAGGCAAGGCTAGCCTGTATGGCACTAGTCCACATGTTTTACTATTTCACGTGGGCTGATAAACCTCACACTCAACTTTCCTTTCTTATGAAATCGAAACACTTTCTTCCATAGTGATACTTTAAGGAAAACTTTATCACCCACTTCATATTCAATGTCTATTCACTTCAAATAAGCATAAGATTTCTGCTAATCCAACACTACTTTCAGCATATCTTTGATCACTTTGACTTTTTCTTCCACATCTATTATCAAATCATGTGCTATTTACTTTTTTTTGAACTCAATTCAATCTAACAAAGTGGGGTTATACACTTTCTTCCATATAGGGCTTTATAAGGCACCATGCTATACTAGATTGATGATTGTTGTTATATGCAAATTCTACCAATCAAAGATTGCAATCTTGACTTCCCTTGAACTCAATGGCACAACTCTTTAACATGTCATCAAGTATATGAATGACTCATTTTGATTGGCTATATATTTGTTAATGAAAAGCCATATTGAAGGTTAATCGAATAACCAAAGCATTAAGTAATTTCTTCCAAAATCTTTAGGTAAATCTCAAATCTCGATCAGATATAATGTAAGATGACACTATATGCAACTCTATAATTTTGTCTATGTACAATTGATCTAATTTCTCTAGAGAATAATCCATTTTGACTTGTATGAAATTTGCAGCCTTGATCAACTAGTCTATAATTACCCATATTAAGTCACATTTACTACTAGACTCCAGTAACCCCATTACAAAGTCTATTATGACCCTCTTTCACTTCCACTCTAGTATTGCAATTGGTTAAAGTAATCTAAAAGGAATTGGTTTTTTGCTTTTAATTATTGGCATGTTAGACATTTTTTGTGCTTTTTACTATATCCTTTTCAATGCTTAACCTCAAATAATAGGGTTTTAGATCATGGTACATCTTTGTACTCTTAGGATACATGGCATAAGGTACATTATAAGCTTTTTGTACTATTTGATTCCTAAGTTCATCTACCCCTGGTACACATAAATGATCCTAATAATATAAGCATCCATCTACTTAAATTTCATATTCAGTAGGCTTTCCCTCTTGGATTAAGCTTATTATAGACATAAGTTATCTTCCCTCTATGCATTTTTCACTTGTTGTACAAAACTTGGTTTCATTTGTAACTCTACCAAAAGTGTTCCATCATCTATATGTCTTAACTTTACATTCATTACTTTTATCACTAATATGAACTTTTGACTTAGTGCATCAGTTATGACATTAGCTTTCCTTAGATGATAATCAATAATGCAATTATAATCCGTTATTTATTCTATCTATCTTTGTTGCCTTAAGTTTAACTCTTTTTTGCAGGGATATATTTCAAGCTCTTATGTTCAATGTATATATAGCACTTGTCTACATAAACATTATGCCTCCATATTTTTAAAGCAAAGGAAATGGTAGCTAGTTTTAAATTATGTGTTGGGTAGTTCCTTTCATCTGACTTCAATTGCCTGGATGTATATGCTATCACTTTGTATCTTACATCAACACACATTCTAGACCATAATGGGATGCATCACTATAAATGATGAAATCTTTTCCTGATTTGGTTAAGTAAGGATGGGAGCTTCTATTAATATGGTATTCAATCTGCCAAAGCTTTTGAAATTTGTCGTCCTATATGAAATTAACAACTTTACAAAATTGGCAACTTATAAGGACAAAAATCATGAAAAATCCCTTAACAAGCCATCTGTAATACCTAGACAATCTTGGGAAACTTTTGTCCTCCATCACATATCATAGTGGCTTTTACCATAAAATAGCTTTTACCTTACTAAGGCCCACCTTTATGCCATTTACTGAGGTAATATGTCCCAAGGATGATACTTTGCTAAGCCAAAATTCACATCTACTTAGTTTGGCAAACAATTGCTTCTTCCTTAGAGTCTATAAAACCAGTCTTAAGTGATGCTCATGTTCTTCCCTACTTTTAGAATACCAAGATGTCATTAATGAATACCACTACCTATTGATCTAAATAAGGTCTGATATTCCTATTCATTAAATCTATACATGTTGCTAGAGCATTAGTAGGTCTAATTGGCATTACAAAGAATTCATAGCAACCATATTGAGTTCAAAAAGCTATTTGTGGAATATCCAACTTCATAATCCTCAGTGGATGATGCCTGGATCTCAAATAAATTTTTGAGAACATAATAGCTCCACAAAGTTGATCAAACAGGTCATCAATTCTAGCCAACGTGTATTTCTCCATTATGGTTACCTTATTCAGTTGTTTGTAATCTACATAATAATTGTAGGGTGCTATTTTTCTTCTTTACAAACACCAGTGCTCCCTAAGGTGAAACAATTGGTCTGATAAAGCCATTAATAAGTTACACTTAGAACTACACCTTTAGTTTCTTCAGTTTCATAGTGTCATTCTATGTATGGCTATTGACACTGATGCAGTACTAAGATACATCTCAATCTTAATTTCCAGTTACCAATTTAGTGGTAATCCTAATAACTCATATGTATATACATAAGGAAATTCTAACAATATGGGCACCTCACTAATGTTTGGTTTTGTCCCTTTGGTATCCACTACATAGATTAGACATGCTAAACAATCCTTTCTTATCAATTGTCCACCTATAACTATAAAGATGACATCATATAAGAAATCTATTCTTTCACCAACTATTGTAATTTTAGTTCCATCACTCGTATTAAGTGTGCATCTCTTCTGTCTATAGTCGATTATTGCTTGATGTTTAAATAACTATTCCATGACAAGGATGATGTCGAACTCATCGAATTTTAATTTAACGAGATCCATAGGAAATTCATAGCTTTGAACATTCAGAGGATAATTTTTTAATATTTTATTGATCATCACATGTTTTCTAATGATGTTGCTAACCATAATGTCTATAGTGAGTGGTTTTGATTTTAACCCCCTATCTCATTCCTGTGTAGAGCAAAAGTAGGAATGTGTTGATTTAGGATCAATTAAAGCCAAAGTAGGTAATTTAAAAAGATAGGATATATCAGGTATCATATGTGCAGGATCACCTTTTCCCATGCCAAATAGCATATTGACAGTCTTGAGCTCTAGCCACTCCTCTCTCAACTATTTCTAACTTGGCTTTTTGACTGCCACCAATTTTATCACCTTTTTCACCTGTTTGTCCCCTAGTAGTTATTTAAGATGAACCTTGAAATTAGGAAGTTTCTCTAGGTATTTATGGATAATCTTTAATTAAGTGTTCCCTCAAACCATATCTATAACAAGTTCATGGAATTATTCTATAACATACACCTCTATGTGTCTTCCAAAAATGTTCATAACTAGCTGGTGCACCTTTAGCAGTGGAAATAGGTTTGTTGGTTGCTCAAGACTGCTATCAAGAATTGGCTTAAACTTAATGCCTTGATCTGTGGGTTTACACATGTCTTTATGACTATTGTTGAGTAGTCTGATAGCACTTCTATTATTTGCCGGCTTCTAAAGCTGAGCTTGCTTGACCTTAGATGAAAGGTCTTTTCTTTTAGAAATCCCCTCTCCTTTCTTTGAATATGTTGTCCATTGTATAAGCTCCTAACACAAAAGAAGGAAATTCCCTAATCTTCATCACTGCCACTTATAGTTTGATATCATTATTAAAACCTTTCTCAAACCATTTACATTGATCTACTTTAGTTGGAACAATTTTTTTTTTTTTGCATAGCGACTAAGTTTAGAAAACATGTTCTCATTTTTAGCAACTATTTACTATCCATGCTTAAGATCTTAAAAATCCTATCTTATCTTTTCGATTAATTCTCTATGATATAATTTTTCTTGAATTCTTTTAGGAAGAAGTCCTAAGTCGGTTCTATGATGGCTTTATGTTCTATGAGTGACTACCACTATCTAAATGCTTTCTCCTATAGTAAGGGTATGGCATAAATCACATTCTTTTTTAGTGTACACTTGAGTTGTTTTAGCATTCAAATGGTTGTTTTAACCAATACTCTGATGTGGCTATATCATTTGAAGTCTTTAGCCCTATTTTGTTAACCCTTTCTAGATACATCTTCTAAAGGGCTTATGGCTATAGAGGTGGTTACACTAGTGGTGGAGGCATAGCTACTGTAATAATGGCTTGTTTAAGAGAGTCCACCATCTATTGTAGTAGTACTAGCTATTGTGCTTGCTATACAACAACATTAGGTATTGGTATATGTCTGCTCACTGATTCATTTATTATTGTTAGGGCATGGCTCTCTACCTCTTCCCAATCACTTGGTGGTGTAGATGGCAACATATTTGAACTATATGAAAAGAACAAAATAATCAGTCTCAAGTAGTGTAGTTTTAAATAACACAAGATTTGAATCCTAACTCACATGTAATCCTATATGCCAAGGAATGCCTAAACCTATTCTGATACAACCTAATGTAACACCCCTTACTTAATCCAAGAGTTGGACCTGAAGAAGACATGTCCCACAACCCATTGTACTTATCTACTATTCATAAGCCTTATCAACATAATAGCCACCTAACATGCTCAAGAACATAATGCAACATTAGAAGTTATCTTAGCAAAAATCCTACAGCATAACGGTTGTCTAGGGATGTAATCCAAAATTTTCACCTATAGAAAACACAATTCTATTTAATCATGCTCATTAATCTCCCATTATGGATCCTTTTAATGCTCTCAACATTCTTAATCAATTCAACTTTCAAACATTATATGCACAAGATAAAGTCATATCATCTCATCATATCAATTATGCACACATAAATCTACACATCAATTGTATATTAACTTATTAAGTTACAAAAATCATTAAGAACATGTTTAGGATCAACTACCCTTATTAACACATGAATGCCATCTACTTATGTACATCACAAAATAAAATACAAAAATATACCCCAAGGGAGACAACTGATCATTACACCATTGAGTTAAGGCTAATCTATAAATGTTTATGTCTACCTATGCACCAAAACTCAATATGCTAAGCATAAAGCTTAATGGTATATTTAATGAATTATATATTAAAAACATAATTGTAATCACTTCCATATATGTTTACCACACAATCATTCTAATCAGCAATGATGTAAACATATGTGTGAATAAATGCCCATAACATGACATATGCAATTATTTAAATTTCGTTGGTTAAGTCTTTACCTGAAATTTATTTACCATGGTATTTGTCACATTGTTATCCATTTTTCTACTATTACATAACATTTAAATTTATTACATTTTGAAATTAGCCCATATTTCCAAGACACAATCTAATATTTGATTATGAGATCTTAACCACATCATGTTGGTTTTTCTCCATCATACATAGTGAACAAAATTACAAATTTGAGATAAACTAGCAATGATAGTAGACTCAAATAATTTAAAATTCATCCTAAATATTAAATCTATAGTATTTCATGATTTACCATAAAGAATGATAGTAGATTCCTTTCATGAGCTCTTCTCACCATGTTGTTGCACAATATAGTGATCCTTTTCTTGGAATACCTCCAAGGTAATGCACATAAGATGTTTACAAAAAAGAGCAACTTGTAATTCTAGGTGTTAGTAGGAATTACAAGTTGATGAAGGAAGATAAAGAAAATCATGTGTTATCAATTATTCTATGCAGCAATTCTATAGTAGAATTTTTCTCTATGGTATCTATAGAAATATGGGTTATTTATACTTCAAATAAACCCTTTTATGTTATATTTTAACACTTAAGATATACCTTGAGTCTCACTAGAATGGACCCACCAATTGGGCCCCTTTTTATCCTATGCGCATAAGCCTTTTAATAGGATTATGTGCAATCTGCATTGGCACTACCTTCATTAATCTTATATGGCACTTTTAGGCACCATTTTAGATTAATAATTACTATATTTTAAGGCCTTTTAAACCTTTTAAAAACCAATAAAAAATCAAACACAAGAACAATTAAAATTTGGACTCAACAATGCCTAAGTATAAAAACCTTGATTTTTAAAAAATTATGATTTTCTAGATTTCTCATTTGCAAGTGGATCCTAATCCCATTTACTTATTTCTTCTTTTTAATTCATCTTTTAATGATTTGTCATATCATTAGAACATTCAATCTTGTTTAATCTTCCTTAAACTGCTTTTACGTGTGTGACCCTATGTGTTCCTAGAATAACTTGGCAATACATAGTGAATTAGAGTTGGAGTCCAACTAAGACTCTATAGATTCAATCTTATTGAATCAATATCTATTCAATAATTGATATATCACTTGTATACAAGTCAAGAAAGGCATCTAGCAATGTATAATGACTACCCAAATGTAGAAAAGTCAAGTGGTTTGATTTAACCCTTACATATGTAGTTATGATGCAATAAAATCCTTTCACCATTTTTTACCTTATCCAATTTTGAGTATAGAGTAGTGTCAACCCATAGATTAACTAGGTATGTATAATTAAACCCCAGACATATTGTAGAGAATATGATACTTTTATCGAGGATGAGAGTGGTTAGTGGAGTCACCACCTAGCCTCTACACCAAGACCTCTCATCTTCTGCACTAGAAAGGTTCGAAATTTCAGATCTTATTTATGCCCTAATAATATGTTGTCTATGTATATTGTAACGTTTATCAATCCCTTGTCATTCAAGCATACGTGTTTCTTAATTTAAATTGCATTACCTTTGCATATATGAAAGTAAATTATGATTTTTAGAGAATACACTTACTTATATTATATATCTAGAAAGTGAGACAATCATTGATTGTCAATTAACCTAACAGTTACCCTTAATTCCATTAGAATTAGTGGTAATTGCCTAACTCCCATCTCTAGGAGATTAGCCTTTATTGAAATACGTTTGATTGTGACTTTTAATTAAGGAAATGCAAATCCATTTTTATTAGAACAACATCAATTAATTATATAGAAAACATTTTAATGTGAAAGTTAGGTTTTAGTGTGTAAAACAATTTGTTTACTAGCTATTACAACCCCAAAATGAAAGATAGAGTGTTTATAATACAAAACTAAAGAGATAAACTATAGTCCTAAAATAATCCTGCTTCTACATTGCTAAGTCCATATGGATGCCAGAGAGGTTGGTCATTGGTCCATGCGAACCATTATCAGGGAAGGATTAAGTCTGTTCCATCTTTCACTATAGCCGAAAAGTCCAGTTGACAACTTAGGAAACACAAAACCCAGAGAGATTAGATCATCGTTATTGACACATAGTGAATAGAGTATAAATGTATTTGAGATGGGCAAATTAAAGGTCATTGGTTATACAAGCAAAACTCATGCCAAGGAATCATCATACAACTTACCACACATAGGTCTATTTAGACATACAACCCTTGAGATAAAGAGTCTATGTAGACTACTTTCCCACTTCAGGCACACAATCATATGTTTTCAATATCGACACATAGATGTATTAATTCATACCAATTAGCTAGCATTTAACATGGTACTATTGGGACAGGTAATCATGCTCATTGAATATAGGTCCGTGCAAACCAAGTTACCAAATTGACATAAATGACATAAGGCCATGCGGACTAACCTATATGCTTGTGTCTAAAGGCACTAAATGTGTGCAAACTTAATCATACATATGATCAAATTTATGCAAAGAGATTAACATCTTATAGCATGCTGACTATTAACTATTGGCATCAATCTTACATCTTATGAATCAAATACAATTGGCCTACTCATTATAAATAGAAGTGGGGACAAAAAAGTATCACCTCACTCACAATCAATTTCAGAGATCATTGGCACATCAAAAACATCAAAGAATTCCTTAATAGACCTCAAATATTACCTAGACAAGGAAATCTCTTCAAACACTATCACAAAGACCTTAGGATTTAACTGATGATAGTTGAAATCTCTTCTAGATCAAACCTCCACTCTCTATCATTGGAATATGTGTAATTGTAATTCTTTTCTAAACCTCTAAAACTTTTGACCCTTTCTCTATTGATGTAGAGAAGTATTTATACTTACTCTTTAGGTTTTTTCCTTTTTTTGTCCAGAAAGGAGTCTTAATCCTTAAAGGACTCTAGCTCATAGACTAAATAGGAAATATTTCCATCCAAAATGTTTTCTTGATGGCAAGTTCGTGCGAACTTATTTGTACTAGTCCATGCAGACTAGGCTCTTTAGTGTGATGGTTCGTGATCCTCATGGGCTAGGCTCTAGCCTGTTCCAGTAGTTAGTCTGTGCAGATAGGGCTCTTAGGTTTGTGTGGACCTTCATCTTGATGGCTTTGTGTTAGGCTTGAGAGTTTATCTCTAGCTATCATCATAGGTCAAGGTGAGGTGTCTATAGTTGGCCCCACTTTGGTGTGTGTTGTGTGTCAATAGTATATAGCAAAGGATCTAAGTTAGGGATACTTACTTATCAACCCATTCTGCTCATAGCATTGCTAAGCGTGCATTAACTTTAACATTGGTTATGGATTAGCTTATGAAGTATGAACTCAAAAGGATTATGGATTGGCTTGTGAGATGATGGATTGAACTTTAGTGTTGACCTTTGAGGTAATGGATTGAACTCTAGTGTTGATCTTAGAGATAATGGATTGAACTCTGGAATTGATCCTTGAGATGATGGATTGAACTTTGGTGTTGATCCTTGAGACAATGGATTAAACTTTGGTGTTAATCCTCAAGACGATAGATTAAACTCTAGTGTTGATCTTTGAGATTGTGGATTGAACTTTGGTATTAATCCTACAAGAAAGAAATGAAATTTTAATTTTGTTGTAGGAGAGTAAATTTTAACCTTTTATAGGCATTTCTCTTTCCCTCTAACCTTTCTAGATTTTGGTGACCTAAGGTCTATATGAATATTATGGGTCATAGTCTATGTGGACTGATCTTGATTGGAGTCCATGCAAACTTGTGCTCGAATCTTGTGGACTATTAGTGATGAGGGTCTGTACAGACTTAGCAAAGATGTAGTCCATGCGGACTTTCATTGTAAAAGTCCATGGGGACTTAATGCATCAGTGATATAACTATCCCTTTTCTACTTCATTTCTTATTTCTGTCCTTTCTAGTCTTTTTCTTTACTTTTTTTTTCTCTCAAACAAGCATCCTAACCATGCCTTCTTATATAGGCATTGCCTCTGACTCATCTTCTTCAAATGGTGAAGAAACACCCACTTGATCATCTTTGCACCAGAGGCTAGATCTGAACCTTCTCCCCCTCCTTTGGAAGATATCTCCATGCTAACTATTGTTGGTTTCATCCCTTCCATTGCCATCAATAGGCTAAGGAATGCCACACTCATCAATAGAGTGGCATTTGGTGACCCAACTCTAATTTTGGCGGATTTGGCACGTCATGCTTGTTTCAAGGTGTATCCTCATATGTGACAAGTCCGTGTGGACTAATTAGGCTAGGGCATAGCAAGTCAGTATAAACTTAGATCTCTAGGAATGTTGGTCCGTGTGGACTTAGTATTCATCTCTATTTCTAGAACTTATCATGTGGTCATGCTAGATGTATCATCTTGTGAACTTCGTGCAGACTTGTTGTTGATTATTTTTTACTTGCATGGTGCCTGTGCAAACTTTTGTTTGATCATTTTTGACTCCGTTGATAGTCTGTGTGGACTTATGAAACTCTAATATTATGGTGCATCCAAACTTATCTTACTTGTTTTTCTCTAGTTTGTGCGGACTTTTATTTTGAAATTTTGGTCTGTGCAAACTTTTGTTAACCCCTAACTTATTTGTTTTCTAGATGTATCTTAAGTGTGGGGTTACCTTGTCTAGTCCTTAACAATGGTACTCCACCATGCCAGTAGTGGTAAAGAATAGGGTACGTGCGATTGGCTTTTAGACTTTCCTTGATCATATCATGCGTAGAGATTTTTGTTGTGACCTACAAACCTTGCGAGCACTATTAGATAAGTGGATAGATACCACCCATACTTTCCATCTACCTTTTGGTGAGATGGCAATCACACCTTTTGATTAGGCATTCATCACTGGAGTGCCCTGTATAGGCTATCCTATTGCCTTTATTGCTTGCTATTGGCACCCATCCTTACGGCTGCTAGAGGTGAAGGAATTGTTAGGGTTCATCCCTTAAGACAAGGTTGGCTATATCCATTGTACAGACCTATAAGAGTGATGGGGGGAGGAGTCACCCTTGAGTGACTTGGAGGTGGACTAGTACACTTGTTGTTTTATGTTGTATTTGCTAGGCACCACCTTGTTCGCTAATGCCAATGGTACTATGAGTTAGAGCTTCCTTCTGGTCTTAAAGGAGGTCGACAAAATAGGTATCTAGGATGGATGTTTTGGAGCGTTGGTATGGCCGTGTAGGCTTAAAAGACCCACTGCTTTGTTCAGGGCTTTGTGTCAGGCATTTTGGTAAGCCTTCCCCTTTTTAGTTGTGCACTTCTCTATAACATTTTATTAGTGATCTTGTTTCTTATTGTTGACAGGTGTGGGCTTATGAGCTCTATTTATTGGCTCGTCCTTACGACCTAGATGTTCCCTGCCACTATCCAGTGATGGATAGATGGGTTTGACCTACCTTTAGCCTATGGAATGTAACCTTTTTGATGCAGCATTGCTAGTACCTCAGCTCACGTGTGTGGATAGACATGAGTATTTCCTACATAAAGAAGATTTCTATTAGTGTTTATTCATATGTAACTAACACTTATACAGGTTGATTTGGCTTGGTGGGTCTTTCCCAATGATGAGTTGCCTCCTACTCTATACTTCATTTAGGGCTTGTTCTTCCATCATCAGTTGTTGACCACTCCAGAGACATACTGTTGGTTTCTACGAGAAAGAGTGCCTAGTTGGCACTTGGGTCCCAACATCCATCTCATTCCTTTAAACCCTCTTGATTACATGTTATTCGGGAGGTATATTAATGATTTAGCATTTGTGCAAGGGATGACCATTGGAATCCCTAGGGCCACTCTAGTAAAAGACGACAATGAGGGTTATGGTCCATGGACTTTGACTCATTTGCTTCCACTTGTTCCTTATACCTTTGGACCTCTTCCACCTTAGGTGAAATTCTTGTGTTATGATTCCTTTTTGTGATATTTTCTAACTTGCATGTGTAGTGTTATAGCCCACTGGTACCTCTGAGGCTGGCTTATCCTCTTTAAGAAAGTGGCCAAGGACTGCTCCCAACTCCCCCGACTCTCAGGTGTCACCTCCGCCTGCTCATAATAGAGCTTTAAGACCATTTATTAATCTGACATCTTTACCTGGTAAGGTGGTAGGGATGCTGGTGGATATGCTTGAGCTAGGTTACATGTGCTATGGCATCGATGGGGACTTATCTTCTGCTATGTTCCATAAAGAGGAGAACTGGCCTGTGGCCTTTTAGCTCGAGAATACAGCGCTGGTAAGGTTATCAGTTTCACTAATTACATCGCTTGAATCTTCTTATTGAATGTGCCTCATATTTTTTTCTCTGATAAAGTGAAGAAGGCTCCGGTGGAAAGGACTACTCGGGTCGTAGAGGCTTTTAGAAGGGCTATGATAGATAAGACCTAGGTGCTGGCTATAAGTGGCTATTCCTATCATGGTGGATTTGGTGCATGTCATGCATGTCATGTGTGTTACATGTGTTTACATATATGTGTATGCTGTGGATGTCATGTACATTGTATATGTTACCTATGCATGTACATTATACATGTTATGTATATGTATGTATGATGTGTATGTCATGTATATTACATGTGTATGTATGTTACATGTCACGTATATTATGTATGTTACATGTTATGTATGTATATGTGCTATGCTACATTAATCCTTCACTTTTTCTTAAAGAATGAGCTATCAAGGTGGGTGGCTACCCTACACGAGGCCTATAGGAAGATTAGGGCCTACAAAGTGGCTAAGAAGCTGGTAATCTATTCTGAGGATAAGGATATAGAAAAGGATGACAACTTTGAGGAGTAGGCTAGGGGGCACCCCTTCCCCTTTTTTTTATGATTATTGTATGGGGGGGCATGATGTGAGGCCTCCTTTTTTTTTCAGGATAAGATTCATTGCTTCCTATCTTTGTACTCTTGAACATTGTTCGTACGATTTGTCCTTTTCCTTTTTAAGCATCTTTATCTTTAAACTTCATTTTATCTTAAATGCTTTATTCTTCTTTTGTGCCTTTTATATGAACTTGTCGTACTTCAATTCATGTGGACCTAAAATGGTCATTTTGGTCTAAGCGAACTTGGTTAACTTAGTCCGGGTGGACATTGCACAAATGTGATCAAGGACTTGTCATAGCGGCAATGCAGGCATCTATTTTTTAGTCTGTACAAACTTTGATGCCATTTTCTAGGTCCATGTAGACCTCCTCGCGTGTTTTGGATTCCTATTCCTAATGGGAAAAGGAATGGGATGCCTTTGCTTATAAATACCCTTCCTTCATTGGTTTTCACACCTTATTCCCTGCATCATGTCTCCTTTCTGCCTGGAGTTGTCTAAGACTTTAAATCCAAGGCCTCTTAGGCTTCCTCTATTCTTGCCCTTTTTTTGACTCTCAAGTTTCTAAGGAAAGTTCAGATTGACCTCAATTTCTTAAATGCTGCTACACAACACTGGGACCTTATTTTCCATGTTTTCACCTTTGGTCAAAAAGAAGTTTGCCCAACCCTAGAAGAGTTTGCCACTATTTTGGAATACAACATTACTCTTACTACCCCTTTAGCCTTACCTTCTTTTGAGGATCACTACCCTATGGATATTATTTTGGCTCTAGGCTTTTCTTTAGTTATGGCTCGTAGAATAGAGCCTAAGGTAGGCCCTATTTCTCTGTAAACAATCTTAAACCATACCCATCAAATCTCTGTCGACTCAATGGAATGGGCAAAGTGTATCTTGTTATGCCTTCTTAGAAATTTGCTCAGTGTTACTTCCTGCAATTAATGTTGTGATTTTAAGGTCCTTCACCTTCTCACTACAACATGTTTTGGTTATAATCCTTTTGGCATCTTTTTGGCTGAAACCATCTATGGCTTAGATGCACTAAAAAAAGGAGATGTTGATTTTGTAGCTAGGAGTCCACTCTCTTATAGGTATATACCATGAATTTCACTTTGTTATGACCCTATCTTTTTCCTAGTATGCCTATGATGGTTTTTGTACTAGTGGGTCTACCTAATTTTTTATTAAGTGGTCCTTTACTAATTTTCCAACCTAATGACTCTCTTTTTTTTTTAAGATTTGGCTGCAAGAGAAATTGAGGTTGATTATTCCTCCACTCGAAAGACTTTGAGGGAAGTATGGCTCACGTCATCATTGTGAGAGGAACCTTATAATGAAGTGTGACTCCCTTAACCAGTGGTTTTTATGGCTTGACACAGCTATTTCAATACAATAGAGGTGTCTTTAGTGGAAAATCAGCCATTTTACCCTCTCCTGGCATGCAGATTGTGTTCCCCTGATTGGGTTGAGACACACTACCTTTTACAATCCTTCGTGCATCTTGCAATAGTTCAATTTAGTGCAAAGGATACCCACTGAGCCTCTAGGATTCTATAGTAGCCTTTTGACTCGTTACTTTCTGCGCTCTTTCCCTAACTTATGGAAGCAACGTGCCATTTTAAGGGACAAGCATGATTACATAATCAATTCTATTAATACAAATGAATTATACAGCGAATGGATTTCAAGTGATGCTAAAGACAATAGATCATTAGCACTAAAAAGGAAGACTGAAGACAATGTTCCTAATTCTAAAAAGAAATAATGTATATAGAATTTAGTTACTTGTGTGACCCCTTCCTAGATGGGAATTTGCATACCAATGATCAAAACTAAAGCACTTTTATCATCAATTACATTTAAGAAGATGGGAATTTACATACCAATGATCAAAACTAAAGCACTTTTATCATCAATTGCATTTAAGACTAAGTCCATTAATCTTGGTGAATGTATTAATTTCCATTAATAGTACTATCATTACCAGTTGGCCTTAGAAGGTTTTCTTGATTGGACATTTTCTCTGTGATCCCCTAACTTTTGCATGAAGTGCCTTATTAGGTTTTCACCTCATTAGGGTGTCCTAACTTTTGCCTAAATTGCCCTATTTAGGTTTTTAACTTAGCAGACTTTTTTTTAACAGAAGTACTTCTTTAGCCTATCTATGTTGACTTGTTCTGAAAATTCATTGCCCTTCAAATCTGAGATCTTGATGCCCTCATGCTTGAGCACCTTTTTGACCATGTAAGGACCTTCCAAATTGGGTTTAAACTTTCCCTTCGGATCAGACAGCAATGGCCCAACCTATTTGAGCACTAAGTCATCTTCTCATATGGTTTTAGGTTTGACCTTCTTATTGTAAGCTCTTGTAATTCTCTACTGGTATAATTACATGTGATAGAGAGTTTAAGCCATTTTTCATCTATTAGTGCTAGCTTTTCGTACCTACTTCTAACCCATTCTACTTTAGGTATGTTTGCTTCTAATACCACCCTTAATAGAGGTATCTCAACCTCGATTGGTAGCACCGCCTCTATGCCATACACTAGTGAATAAGGTGTAGCCTAGGTGGATATCCTGACTGTTGTTTTGTATCCTTATAAAGTGAATGGTAACATATCTGCCTAATCTTTATAAGTGACTGCCATCTTTTGCAAAATTTTCTTGACATTTTTATTAGTAGCTTCTATTGCTCTATTAGCTTGTGGTCGATATGGAGGGGACTTATGGTGTTGAATTTCATACTTCTATAGATGTTGTCTTGTCTCTCCCTGAAATTATACTTTATTGTCTGAGAAGATCTATCACGGCAACCCATACCTGCAGATAATGTTTCTTTCAATAAATTTTCCCATCTGTCTTGTCCCTAATTTATTGAAAGATTTAGCCTCAACTCACTTTGTGAAGTAATCAATTGCCACCACTATGAACTTGTGTCCCCTAGCTGCTAGTTGCCTTATTTCTCTAATTATGTTGATCCCCTATGTTCAGAAGGGCCATGGCAATGACAAACTAGTTAAGTCATTAGGCAGCAAATGACCTATGTTCCCATATATCTAGCACTTATGGCATCTTTTCACAAAATCGCAGTAGTTTGATTTCATTATTAACTAGTAATACCCCAGTCACATGATTTTCTTCCCATCTATCTTCCCATTCATGTTAGGACCACATATCCCCTAGTGTACCTCCTCAAGTACTCTTTAGGACTCCATCTTATCTATACACCTAAGCTATATCCCATCCATTTGCCTCTTATACAACATGCCTTAGAATGAGATAAAATTTTCAGTTGTATTCTTAGGGTATTGTCCTATTTCTAGGTAGGTTTGGATATCATGGTACCATAGTGGTTCCTAATGAAGTTGCTCAATAGCAGAGCTGACTATTCCAGTGTTGGTGGGAAACCTTGTCTTACTAAAATACATCAGCCTAGACAAGTCTTTCTTAGTAAGGTTTGACACCGATATCAAGGTGGCTAGAGCATCTATAACCTAGTTTTGTTCTCTAGTGATGTGGTGAAAGGTGCATTGATCGAATCCTTTAGCAAGGTCTATGAGAATTCTGACATACTTGCTTAAGTTCTCATCTTTGACTTCCCAATCACCTCTTACCTATTGGATGACTAGTATTAAGTCTCCATAGACATCAACCACTTTTGCCCCCAGCTGATATAAAGTTCGAGACCATAAACACATGCCTCATATTCGGCCATCTTATTGGTAGCCGAAAATTCTAGCTTTCTTGCTAGAAACATCTGTTCACCTTCTGGGTTGTTGACCAACACTTCTGCACCAGCTCATTTTTGCTTGACAGCTCCATCGAAGAACATTTTTTATCATTCCTTGGATATTACCCCTAAGTGTTCATTTGGAAAATTCATATTCTTCTTATTTCTCTTTGATTGGGTGCTAGGCTAAGAATTCGACTATAGCTCAACATTTAATGGTCTTCTTAGTTATATAAGAAATGTCAAACTCCTAAAGAAGTAATATCCAACATCCCATCTTTCCTACCAAGGATGGAGCAGATTGTAGATACTTGAGTGGGTTATGTCTCGCCACTACTTCTACTTTGTAGGATTAGAAATAGTGTCGTAGTTTCTTTGATGCCTAAATTACCCCCAAAAATATTTTCTCCACTTCCGTGTATTTCTATTCATATAGGAGCAGCTTCTTGCTTAGGAAATAAACTACATTTTCTATTCCAGTGTCATCAGCTTGCATAATCAGTGCTTCTATTGAGGATCCTTTTACTGCCAGGTACAAGATTAAAGGCTTACTAGGTTTCGGGGGTCTTAGAACTGGAGGATTAATCATGTACTTCTTAATGAATTAGAATGCTTTCTCATAATCACTATTCCACTCCTTCGATTGTCTTTTGCGTAGCAGGTTGAACATGGACTCACAAACCATTATGAGTTTAGATATAAACCTATTGATGTACTAGATGTTGCCCAGGAATCCCTTAACTTCTTTTTCAAATTATGGTGTGGGCATATCTAAGATGGCCTTTACCTTGTTCGGGTCAACTTTGATCCCTTACTTACTCACTATGAACCCCAATAACTTTCCCGATGCGACTCTAAAGACACACTTCTTAGGATTAAGCCTCATGTTAAACTAGTCTAGCCTCTAGAAAAACTTTTCTAATTCTTCGAAATGTCCTTCCTATTCTGTGGACTTCACTATCATGTCATCTACATATACTTCAACTTTTTTGTGCATTATGCCATAGAACAGCTTATTGGCCATTCGCTAATAAGTGGCCCCGAATTTTTTAACTCGAAAGGCATCACCTTGTAACAATATGTACCCTATTCTGTTATGAAGGCTATCTTGCATTTATCTATAATTTCCATTAGTATTTGATTGTACCCAAAAAAACCCATCAACGAATGAGTACATAGCAGCCATTGCTACACTGTCTACTAACACATCTATATAGGGAAGGGAAAAGTCATCTTTTAGACATGCCTTATTTAGATCTTAGTAATCCATGCACATTCTAACCCTTCTGTCTTTCTTGGGCACTAGCACTATATTGGCAAGCTAAGTGGGGAAGACTATTTCCTTAATAAACTTTGCCTCAAGCAATTTAACTACCTGCTCTTTTACTTTCTTTGCTGATTTAAGTCTCATTCTTTTGAGTTTCTGTCATACTAGGATAGTGTGGATCTGCATTGGTATGGCATGTTTCACAATTTCTCTATCAATCTCTAGCATGTCTTTGTAGTTCTAGGCAAAAATCCTTTCATATTTCTTTAGTAGTCTCTCAAATTTTTCTCTTTCTTTGATAGTAGTATCATAGGCAATTAATATATTCTTTGGTTATTCATTGGTTCAAAGATTAAAGGGATTAGTTTTAATGCAATTAATGTAAAAAAATGCTCATGTAATGATCATGTGGATGCATATTACCATCAGGATAAAAATCATACAAGTAAGTAAATTCACTATTCATTTTATTTGAAAAAAATTATTGTTTGCCTCAAAGAGGTCACAAAGATAGAATTCATCAATAAATATATTAGAATCCTCTAACTCAGGCATGTCATCCAAGATAGCGGGGTAGACTTCTTCAATAGCTGGCAGCTTTGGGAACACTTCCTCTGTCTACTGAACCTGAGTAAGATGTCTTATTTCCCAATCCACAACATCGACGAAGATCTCAAAACCTGGCTTGCAATGCCCCTTTATTATAGCAAGTTCTGAGGTCCCATCGAACTTAATGCCCTTTTACTTGATAAAGTGATCTTTCAATGAATTGCCCTTCCTTAGGTTACCTTTTTTTCTTGGATAATAGCCTAAGCCCTTGGTATCCTTTTGTGTGTATGGCTATAGTTGTTCCGTGATACCTTGCAAGTTCTTCCTTAAAGTAGCTCTTGGAAAGAAATCTATTCGCTTCATCATTTTAGACACAGCCTGGTCCATATAACCCTTATAAATTCCCACAACATGGAATCCATTGAAAGGCTAATTAGTGATAGCTAAAGTGGAGATGACATGATCAACTTTAACCTCTATGGTAATGATATTGCCTTTATATGGGAACTTAATCATTTGATGGGGAGTTGATGTCGATAACTATAAACTCAACCTCATCAATAATTGGTCCTACCTGTACCTTAACTGTGAAGGCCCGTTAGTTTGTCTCCTGGTATCATCATAAGCCTTTATAGTGATGCTAAAAGGTAACAAATCTTCTTTCTTGATCCCCAAATCAACTAGGATCTTGGTAGGGCAAACATAAAGGGAAGAACCATCATTTACCATTGCATAACCTATTTTCTTACCATTTATTTTGGCTTTAATAAAGAGGGGTCTATTGTGCTCCCTTCCTTCTAAAGGTAAGTCTATGTCTGAAAATGTGATGAGGCCCATATTGCTTGTTTTCATTACTTTTACAAGTTCATCAGGCATGGTGGTCGTGGAAATAATGACTTAATCTAAGGCTTTAACCACTTTCTACCTATGGTCTTTAGATGACATCGACAAATCCCAAATGCTGGTGTTAGCTTTAGTTTTCTTAAGTTGTTTCAATACCTCATCATGCTTATTTACTTCGAGTTTGAGCTCTTTCTCTGGTCAGATTCGGCCATTCTTTTCTACTCTTTCCATTATTTCTCCCTCAACCAATATTGGCTCTCTCTTACCCTTTTTAGAATCCTCATTAGAGGATTCATCCTAGAAACTCTTGCTCTCTCTAGCCTCATGGTCACTCTCGCTATCCCAAAAACCAGTCATCAAGATTGATTCACTCACCCTCACTCCTTCTTCTATAGCTAGGTCAGACCCGTAGATTTCCCTCAGCACATATTTTTTAGGTAATCTAGATTTCAGGAGGCATGTGGTGTGATGTTTTGGCAATGGGTTTTATGAGGTTTCTAGATCAGGGATCTATTTTGAATTAATAAGATCTTGAATGGCCTTTTTGAGGAATTTGCAGTTGTCTGTAAGGTTTTCGGTTCTCTGATGATAAGCACAATATTGATTGTGCCTATGATTTGGGGTAGTGGTCCATTGAATGGCTATTGTGGAAGTGGTTGTAGTTTTCCCTTATTTAGTGAGCTTCTTCAAGCACCATGACAAAGATTTACCTAGATTTTAGTATCTACAACCTTGAACTGCATGTACCTCAGCTATTTTGGTGGTGTTGCTAGCATTTCCACTCGTAAATATAGGGTTATTATTTGATCTCTTGTAACCTTTATTCTAATAACTAGCTTCGAGGTTAATACTAATGTCTTTCAATTGTTCCCATATAGTAATGCCTTTAGCTGTGAGCCCATTATTCATATAATTGTTCGCATTTCTAATGAACATTTTGATCCGGTCAATGTCTTTAAGCTTATTCCTCATCTTTAGGATCGTTTCCCTCTTCCTCTAGAGATAGTAAGAAAAACTCTCATTGGGCTTTTGCTTTATCAACTCCAGGTCCTTCAGAGTGATCTTAACACTGGCATTGTTTGCATATTGCTTTTTGAATGCCCTTGCCAACTCAGTTTAGTCTTTTTTTACCCTTCTCTCTTGGTAATGGTACTAGTCAAGAGCCTGACCTATGATGGACATGCTGAATAGATTCATAATCTTCTCTTCTATTAGATAGGTGGCTCTCATAGCTACTATATTTTATTTCAAGTGAGTGCAAGGATATGTGGTTCCATTGAACTTGCTTAAATCAGGCATCTTGAACTTGTGAGGCATAGAGTGATCGAGCCTTAGACTGATGTCGTCTAGGTCAATATCTCTATCCCCAGTTACTAATCGGGATATAGCCTCTATCTTTTCATTCAACTTTTCAACTGATCATTCTTAGGTGCCTTAGGAAGGGGTACCCTGTTGTAGGCCCTTACCACCTGTGGTATCTCATCATTGGATGACTGGTTATCTTTAAGCTCCCCTACTATCTCCTTCCCCTTGTTAGTTCTAGAAGTCTATCCTACCTCTTGAGGGTTCTACATATAGGACAAGGCATTGGTCACTAGTGACATTATCCTCTTTTCCATCTCAGCCATGGCTTCCATGAACATAGCCTTAGTCATGTACTCATCAGAAGATATAGTTCCTTGCTTGGGTTGTATAGGTATTACTATGCTTACTCTACTAAGGCATTTGCCTACTCTCTTCCACTGAGCAATAAGTGAAGGATTAATAATGGTTGGACAAGGAAAAGGGGTTAGATATAATGCATGTACAATATAAGATGCATGATATGCAAATGTGTGTTTGTGATGCAGCAAAAGACAAACACAAGCAATAGTCCTTCCAACTTTATTACTCCCACTCACGTGGTCTTAGTCATCTTTCCTAGGTGGGCTTATCTAAGCATCATCAGGGGATGCATAGGTTCAAACATAGGCTTGATTGGGCCTAATAACCTCTTGTATATAAAGCGCAAGTAAAAGCAATGACCTTAAGACATTTTTATCTTACTTGACATGAAATTAGGGTGGGCCCATCCTTGAAAAAAGGGCACAATGGGCTTGCCCCCACTTCAAATAAGGCTAAATGTAATTAGGTCTACATAGCAATCATAAATGCAATCGCACAACCTTAGGGTCATACACCTAGGGGAAGTTGCTAAGCTTAACTACATGGGCTCACGATTTTGGTCAAAAGGCTGATAGGCTCCCACAAATAGAGGTCCCTCCTAATAGGTCTTTCTAATCAAGGATAATAGCGATTGATTAGTTCATCTTTTCATATACTCGGAGGTACAAGGCTTATGAGTGATGGATATGCTACCACTTTTCCATTCTTGAATGAAAAATGGAGTCATGGTTTATAACATCATCGAAGGTAAAAGGGATATAGTTTATATAGGATGCAATGCATGGGATTGATAAAAATTAGAATATTTGGATGACATGATTTGGGCACTTTCATATTAAAATTTCTCAATCCCCAGTGGAGTCGTTACTATAGAGATTATGATATTTTTACCGAGTACGAGAAAGGTTAGTGGAGTCGCCATCTGGCCTCTACACTAGGACCTCTGATCTTCTACACTAGAAAGGTTTGAAATTTTAGATCTTATTTATGCCTCAATAATATGTTGTCCATATATATTGTAATGTTTATCAATCCCTTGTCATTCAAGAATATGTTTTTCTTAATTTAAATTGCATCACCTTTGTATGTATAGAAGTAAATTACGATATTTAAAGAATGCATTTATGTATATTATACATCCTGAAAGTGAGTCATTCATTAATTGTCAATTGACTTAATAGTTACCCTTAATTCCATTGGAATTGGTAGCAATTGCCTAACTCCCATCTTTAGGAGATTGGCCTTTCTTGAAATACATTTGATTGTGACTTTTAATTAAAGAAATACAAATCCATTTTTATTAGAAAAACACTGGTTAATTATATAGAAAATAGTTTGATGTGAAAGTTAGGTTTTATGTGCAAAACAATTTGTTTACTAGCTATTACAACCCTAAAATGAAAGATAGAGCATTTATAATACAAAACAAAGGAGATAAACTATAGTCGTAAAATAATCCCACTTTTACGTCGCTATATCCATGTGGATGCTAGAGAGGTCAGTCATTGGTCTGTGGAGACCATTATCAGGGAAGCATTGAGTCCGTTCCATCTTCTACTATAACTGAAGAGTCCAGTTGACAACTCAAGAAACACTAAAGCCAGAGAGATTAGATCAAAATTATTGACATATGGTGAATAGTGTATAAACATATTTGAGATGGACAAATCAAAGGTCATTAGTTATATAAGCAAAACTCATGCCAAGGAATTGTCATACAACTTACCACACATAAGTCCATGCAAACAAACAACCCTTGAGATAGAGAGTCCATGCAGACTACTTTCCGACTTCAAGCACACAATCACATGTTTTCAATATCGACATATAGATGTATTAATTAACACCAATCAGCTAGCATTTAACATGGTATTATTAGGACGGGTAATCATGCTCATTAAATATAGGTATGTGCAGACCAAGTTACCAAATTGACATAAATGACATAAGGCTATGCGGACTAACCTATATGCTTGTGTCTAAAGGCACTAAGTCTTTGTGAACTTAATCACACAAATAATCAAATTTATGCAGTGAGATTAACATCATATAGCATGCTAAATACTAACTATAGGCATTAATCTTACATTTTATGCATTAAATACAATTCACCCACTCATCATAATTAGGAGTG
>CANXYI011099565.1:0-16312 GCA_948208565.1 Hura crepitans | reverse complement strand
CAACCAGGGTGATGGGCACATACGGCTACGCAGCGCCCGAATATGTTGCAACTGGTAAATTTCCTCGTCAAATTTTACTTATTATAGTTTTATTAGCAGATCAAACTAATAAAAAAATTTTCTTTTATTGGCAAAATACTCTACTACTGTTTCCATTTAGGATAAACGAAATTATTATAATCATCTTGATCTATCAATTGAAAATTAAAATTTTTCTAACAGGTCATTTGTACGTTAAAAGTGATGTGTATGGATTTGGTGTGGTTCTACTAGAAATGTTAACGGGACTAAGAGCGCTGGACACGAACCGGCCCACTGGCGAGCAAAATTTAGTAGATTGGGCGAAGCCATCTCTTTCAGATAAAAGAAGGCTGAAAAGGATAATGGACCCAAGACTTGAAGAGCAATACCCATTGAAAGCTGCAATGCAAGCGGCTGAGCTTATTATACAATGCTTAGAACACGATCCCAAAAGTAGACCTTCCATGGAACAAGTTTTGGACACTTTACGAAACATAAGTGTCATCAAGGAAAAGGCTAAAGACACCAAAGCAAAGACCAATAAGAAACAACAACCAAATAATCAAAACTATCACCGCTCTCATAAGCACGGTGGCCATGGCAATGGAGTTCGACATTACCCTTCTTCAGCTAGGTAATAAATGGGCCAATAGAGATTGTACCATATTGTTGTTGTTATTATAAAATTTTCCACTTGTAATTTTGGATGCAAAAACACCAAAGTCCACTTGCTGTTGGGGTGCCTTACTTTAATTCTCGACCAAGGCCCAATTTGAAGTGAAATGTAACCTCATCTGTTGCATATTACAGGGAGCGTCTCTGACGCATTACTTTTGAGATTGCACAGTTGGATTTGGAACATGGCAACATGCCCGTCCCTTTTAGAGAATGACGTAATTCTAAAAATTGACGTATGGGGTCCAACGATCGAATTGATTGGAAACCCATCAAAATGTTGTACAAGTCCCAGCCCCACGGATCATTTCAGCTTAATTACGATTTTTCTTTTGAAAAAACCCTTCCCAATATTTAAAATTATATTTCTATATTTTTTATGTAAAAAATATTACATTCAAATTAATCAAATTATTTTTTTTACGTATAAAAAATAATGGTGAAAATTACTGTCGTTTTATGCCAACACCGCCTGTCTAAATTATTTGTTGATTGGGTTGGGCCAGGCTTGAGCACCTCTAAAAATTAAATAATTATCAATAATACATAAAATTTGACAGAATGTGTATACTTGTCGACAATTACGCAATTAGGGCATGGTTATGCTTATAATTGTCTTCTCCCACAGATAATACATTGATTAATTAGTTAATTACTATAGAAAGCTTAAATTCATAGGCATGTTTATGTTCTGATAATGATATTTGGTGGATTATATTAATTAATAAAATATAAATCAAAGGGAGCTATAGGTTCGTCCCATACCGATTCTCTTCAATTCTTTAATTTGAACTTACTTAAGCACCTGGCTCTGGTCTGGTCCACTGGGTCAATCATACGTCATCATGTTTCTTGCTTCTACTATCAATGGATTTGCTTTGTCTCTTCGAATAATTTGGGGTTTCATGTTCCACCAACATTTAGCATATACCTATGTGTATTATTACTTCGTAAACATTATTAATTAATGACAGCCATGCATTATTGAGATGGCAAATTTTGTGGCAAAACATCTCAACTTGATTGTCTAAAAACAAAATTTTATTATTTTTTTGAAGACATTTTAATTATAAAAATTAGTCACAATAATATATTGAAAGGTTTCGAATTCAATATTATATTTTCTTTCACTCTTTTATAAAAAATAATTATATATATATATATGTGTGAAAGTTCTAATTGTCAATTACGTTATGAAAAGTTACTAGTTTAAGATTAATTATGTTCTGAAATTAAGCTAAAATCACTAGAATGTAAAATATATATATCACTTCGTCTCTTTAATTTTTTAGAATAAAACTCTTTTTTTTCTATATATAAATAACAAAAGACCTAATAAGAAATAGATTTCTCATTATCTACGTACATGTTGAACTCGCAGAAAATGGATTTTGTTTTTCCAAACTCAATTCATGTTTACTTTTATAAATCAAGATAGTAACAGTCAATAAGCTGTGAAAAGAAATATTTAATTTTAAAACTTATTTCATGATCACAAAGAAAAATATGATTTTTTTTATACGATAATATATATATTATTTTACTCATCATATGAATAAAAATTTATCAATAGAATTTCTGGAAAATAAGTATAAAAGTAAAAAAAAAAAAAAAAAAGGATAAATGATCAGTAGAAAAAGCTAAATGGATGAACACGTGAGAGCTCAAATTGAGCACCTTAAGGAAATGATTTGATTCCAAAAACTAAATAATTAAAACACAGTAATCACAATTTAGAAACATGATTTCACATGCAGCATGCTCCACATTGCTGACCAACTTTAATTAGAGAGAGATAAATAAATAAATATTAATTAATGTAGATAAAATAAAAGAGTGCTCTTGTCAAATAATATCAAGTTCAAAGAGTATTGTGATGATGATGATGATGATGATGATTCTAATGGTGGACCCAAGAACATGGGACTCTATGGTCAGCTCAGTCGGCGCATTCTCTATTAATCATCACAATATGATCAACATTATTTCCATTATTACGTTTACCACACCACTACTTCTTTTTATTACTATTATTATTATTATCTTCCAGCAATATTTAGATCCCGATTCCTAAATTATATGAGGGGTTTCGCATGATTATTTCTGCTAATTAAGTATTACACGATTAAAATCAAGTCTTAATTTATTGAAATATTTCATGAGGGCACTCATTTTTTTAAATAAAATTTTAAATTTAAATTTTATAAATAAAGAAATTGATATTAAAAGAATTTCATTTTTAAAATAAGCTGGTCTGATTTAAATTGAATGGGTTATATATAGTTTTATAAACTTGTGAATACTAATATTTAGAAAAAATAATCATAAAAATTAAATGGAGAGTGCTCAATCCGGTTTTGAAACTTTACAAAAATATGAAATTAAGAGGTGAAGTTTATTGTATTATTAAGATTTGGGCAGAGTATCTAACCTGTTATCCAAAGCTAATATTTTTATCTATGGTGAAAGAAAAAGAGTAAAAAGAACAAATGGCTTAAAGAATGCGAGAAAGTGTTGGTCAGAGGAAAATATCATCACAAGTGAAGATGATCAATATTATTGATTAGATTCAAACTTTCAAGGTATGGTTGAAAGAAGGACTTATCATCCAATTAAGAAGAAAATAAAAAGTCCAAAGAAGAATCCATATTCTTGTTATTGATTGAATGTGGCCCTTTTTTATTTTTTATTTTTGTTACTTTGCAATGTTTATCTTCCAATTATTTGAGAGGTGAACTTGTTTATTACCATTCTCCCTTCGCTGTAAAAAAAAAAAAAATCCCCTCTTCAAGGCATCATGAAGGAGAAGGCAGTCAGTTTTCTAACTATAGAGTCAAATGTTTTAATCATCGCCTATAAAATATTTTCTCCATTAGCAAAATAATTAAGTCCAGCATTATTAAACACACATGCTTCTCTTTAAGCAGTAACTAATTGTTTTAGCATGTTTATAATTAATAAGGATACTCTCATGAGTTCTGATATTCAAAATAATTAAGTCCTAAAGCACAAGATCCCAGTTCTTGGATCTCCATGACCGAATCATTAGACTTGAAGCTTAGGACCACCGTTGCATGCCCACCACCAAAGAATAAAATTAAAGTAAATAAGTTTTGAATAAATGTGTGGCCCCTCATTTGCCACCTTCAAAATTCACCATCTTTAATATTTAAAACGCTAAAAAAATAAAATAAAACATATTTTTCAGTATGTCGTATTAAGTTCAGTTAATGTCGCGAGAAAAATGGATAATATTAATGATAATTAGTGAAGCTGGTCCCTAATGATATATATGAGTCTAGAAATACATATAATGACGAAGAGATTGTTGTACACATGGACAAGACATACGATAATGGTATGTGGACACCCATCCATCATCTGTCTGCTATATAAATCAAAAGTCTTTTCCCCGTTGAAACTGGAGTAGTATGGGACAAGGCATTAAAATTTCCTCATGAAGTGGGCATTTGTTTTTCAAATGAAAAAGAGATCATAAATTTTGAAAAAAAATCAAGCACACTTATTTACTTTATATCTTTCATTGATAAACTTTTAAAATGGATACGAAAGAGTCTAAGTCCATGACTGTTAGATTTCAATTTCATGTAATAATTTCTAGTTGGACTGTCCAAGAGTTATACAAGAGAACATATTATTTAGGTTGGATTTTTTAGCTGAATAATATGGAAAAATTTGTAAAGCATTAAAGACGTTGAAGTGGTCAGTAGTAGATTCATTAATAAAAAAAAAAAAAAATTGACATACTTGTAAGCTTTACTATAATTACATATAAACAAGTTTTTCCGCAATTTGCTGGAGGCTGGACCGTATAGTCAACGGATTACGGGGACAAACTCCGCCAACGCCAGGCGCCTGTGCTCAGAAGTATCGTGGGCCCCCCTGCTCATGGCCATGAATGTAAAAGAGAAGGGCTCCGTTCCAAAATCCAAATGTCTAGATAATGTACGCAGCAAGTATATTCTACATTTCCACTATGCTCGCTATATTACTTAATTTTGTGATAGTGAAAAAAAAAAAAGTAATTTTGAGCTAAAACGGTGAAAATTGAAAATATTTATTTATTAGCGTAATTAAATTTGAAACGATTTGAATTTGCTATAAAAGTTTTTGTTCCAAACAAATTTATAAAATAAATGGGAAGAAAAACTTTCAACTGTACAGAGGGTAAAATAAAATCATTTTAATGTGTTATATAAATAATTGGCATAAATAATAAAAATACTTTGAAGCCCAAAATCCATGTGGTTTTGGAGAGCTCTAAGTTGAAACAAGGAGAATCTTGCTTTACTTTTATAAACTCAAGAGAGAAAGGGGAATAGTATACAGCACAAAAGAAAGGATAAGCAAAGATGGCAGTCTTGCATGATCGAGGCGTGGCGCCGATGGTTATTATAACCCTCGCTCTCCTGCCAATCATTACTCTGTATGCTCGTTTATTCTTTAGCCCTTTCGTCTTTACACTTATATATATATACATATTTCTTTTCAAACTACAAATAGCTTCAACGTGTTTAACCTTTTTTTTTAAAAAAAAATTGGGCAGTTGATTTAATTTGTAGGTCTAAACATTTATTATTTTCAATATTTAAACACAAAACTAATTTTGTGGGTTAGGGTTAAAGCTTGCATGCAAGTATATGAATATTTGAAAATAACAATTACAAGTATTTGATTATACCCAAAATTTAGTTTATATTTGCTGGATTAATTAAGAAAAAGAGACACCAAAGATGCAATGGCAAACTGAAGAATGGGGTTGTTTTGGTCAACGTTGTCGTTTTAAAGTATAAAAAAGGAAAAAATAAAAATAGAAAAGGGGAAAAGGCAGAGAAAAAGGCCAAAAGCAAGCCAAGGAAG
The DNA here is from genome assembly GCA_948208565.1 of Hura crepitans. NCBI lineage: Eukaryota > Viridiplantae > Streptophyta > Magnoliopsida > Malpighiales > Euphorbiaceae > Hura > Hura crepitans. The sequence goes on along the minus strand of CANXYI011099565.1, from coordinate 10,735 downwards.
AGAGTAAAAGAGTGGAATTCTCTTGGTGTACACTCTCTAGTTGTTATTATATGGGCCCATGGTCTAGAATCTGAGATTGGTGGGCCTCCACCGACGCACTCACTCATCATTAATCCCACTTACTCTTTTCTTAGCTGCTATTCCCCACTGGTAAAATTAAAAATTCTGTCTTGTTGTGTGTCAATCTCACATTTACGCCCGTCTTCCAAACTCCCAACAACTATGCTTCTTTGATTATTACTCCATATACTATTTCTTTTTTAAATATCCCCTTTTAATTTTAGTATATAACTTATAAATTATTAAAATATATAAATACTTATAATCACTAATTAATTGATCTTTAATTTTTTTTTTATTAATTAATTTATGAAAAGAGTGATAAAATATATGAGCTGTGATTTGATATTTTTATACTTTCATAAATATAGACCGTTAAATCAGAGCACATAATAAATATACGTGTAATCTAACAGTCTTTATTTATGAGAGATTTTTTTTCTCTCTCTATATTTTGTCGAACAATAGCTGAATAAGTTGACTCTAACTCTGTCGAGTATTTAAAATGATCATCTACCTCCTTCGACAACATTTAATCCAAAGCACATACAAGATAATATCGCACTTTCTCTACACAATTTAATTTATATATTAAAGAAAAAAAAACTGAAAGATTTATAACTTCGCACTTCTAGTTCTAGCAGAAGGATTACTAAGCAATTATTAATTAAAATATAAATAATTGCCTGATGTAGAGATGATTAATCAACTACTATAGGCATTTATTCGAGGCAGGAAGATGTTGCGTGGACAAATTAAAATAGCTAGTGAAGTGATGAAACGAGTTCACACACGAAACTAGGCCGAGTGCTCAGGTTGTCATGCCTAACTCAATCCACTTGCGAGTGGGAAATCCAAAATTTTTATAATTCTTTTTTTTTTCAACAAATCAAAATTAATTATATAAATATTGTCTTACAGGCATAGTGGTTCATCCACATCTATCAGACTATGTCTATCGCATAATATAAGGTGTTCAGAATTTGGAATGCAAGCCAGTGCGGTAGTTGCGGAAGTTAACGTCCCTTTCTTCAATTGCATACGCTGCCAAATTAGCACCCAGTTTTATTATTTGTCAATCTCTTCATGATTAAATACCCGTATCTAATTATCATATAAAATGATAGAATTAATATTACACGTCAACGTAATAATATTAATGCTAATAAGTCCACATAAAATTGCGCCGTCCATATTACATGCCGATCAATGAATTATTTCATTACATTATAAAATTTTAAAAAATAACTACATATAACTCTTATTCATTGATATTTATCTGTATTGAAATTTGATATTGACATGCCATGTAGAATTATCAATTTTTGTGTCCTTGCGATTACAATAGGAATATAAAAACACAAGGTTATACTGGCTTTCTGTTTTCAATAAACAAAAAATTAAAGAAAATATAAATAAAAATTAGAAAATTGACCATTATTGAGACTATTACATCATTGGTTTAATGAGACGGTAAAAGATTGTTGATATTTGTTATGAAATATTTTTATTGTGAATGATTACAAAATATTGTTATATTAGTTATTTTTTTATATATTCATTATAGGCGGTTTATTATATATAAGAAGAAAAATAGAATATATATTTTTCTCTTTATTAAATATTTTTTTATCCTATTGTATTTATGTATAATACGTTATCAGCACGACAGTCTTTACTATGTTAGGAAGTCGGTGGTTTATTATAACCCTGCTAGAAGTTCTCTTTTAGATTTTTAAGAATCAAAAGATAAAACAAAATTATTTGATATTATAGAGGACGGCATATATTTAGTGGACAATGGCATAACTCACACAATTTTTCATGATAAAAAATACTTTTTAAAATTAACATTATCTAAAATTAATATTAATACGATATTTGGCATTACAAAATGTAATTGAAGGCTCTGAAAGAGCTAATATCATGCTTCCAAATGGAACAATATTGTTGTTGATGATGCATTATCTTCTAATAGATCTCGAAGAAATCTACTAAGTTTAAAAGATATACGTCGCAATGGTTATCATATTGAAACCAAGAATGAGGGAGATGCTAAATATCTATATATCACCTCTACAAATTTGAATCAAAAGTTCATATTAGAAAAACTTTTAAGTTTTTCAACTAGGCTACATTTTATAAAAATTAAAATGATTGAATCAAATTATATGCACCAAAAGTGCCTAGATCTTAAAACTTTTATTCTTTGGCATGATCATCTTGGTCATCCTGGTTCAATTATGATGCGATGTATTATTGAAAATTCAAATGGACATGAATTAAAAAATAAGAAAATCCTTTTATCATATGATTATTTTTTTATTTCTTGTGCTAAAAGTAAATTAATTGTAAGACTTTCACCATCCAATTGGAATCCCCTATTTTTTTACAAAGGATACATGAGGATATTTGTGGTCCAATTCATCTTTTATGTGGGCCATTTAGGTATTTCATAATTTTAATTGATGCTTCAATTCAATGGTTACATGTATACTTACTTTCTATTGTAATGTTGCTTTTGCTAAATTTCTTGCTCAAATAATAAAATTGAGGTTAAGGTTTCTTGATCATCCTATTAAACACAGTTTGTCTAAACAATGCAGGCAAGTTTACTTTAAAAGCATTTTAAGATTTTTGTACATCAATTGGAATTAATGTTAAACATTTTGCTAAACATGTTCATAATCAAAATGGTTTAGCTGAATCTTTTATTAAGTGTTTACAATTAATTGCTAGATCTATTCTTATGAAATCAAATCTTCCTGCTTCTGCTTAGGGATAAGCTATAGTTCATGCAGCATCTTTAATTTGTATTCAACCATCTACATATCATAAGTTTTCCCCTTTGCAACTTATTTTTGATCAATAACCCAATATATCTCATCTTAGAATTTTTGGTTGTGATGTATATGTTCCAATTGCACCTCCTTAGCGAACTAAAATGGGTCCTCAACGCTATCTCGGTATTTATGTAGGTTTTGATTCATCTTCAATTATTAGATACCTTGAACCTTTAACATGTGACATTTTTAGAGCTAGATTTTTAGATTGTCAATTTGATGAATCAGTCTTCCCACCATTAGGGGAAAGTGAAGATAAAGAAAAGGACCACAAGTACAAGAAATTAATTGGAATACACAAATTTTGTCCAATTTTGATACACGTATAAATTAATGTAAACTTGAAATTTAAAGAATAATTCATTTACAGAATGCTTCAAATCAATAGCTAGATATCTTCACAGACACCCAAAATGTCACTAAATCTCATATTTCGGTTGCTAATGCACCTACGCGGTTAATTGTCCCAGCAGGACATCTTGTTGGGTGTAGTAGCTAATGAATCAAACATGTGGTAGAAATGTGGTCGACTTATTGGTGCAAAAGACACTGTTCCTCGAATGAAAAAAATTCAATGTGATACTCCGAAAGAGGTACAAAACAATGTAAATCAATAACTTCAAATTTCTAAAGAATAAACCTTATAAGTGGTTTTGGTACTAAAAAATTATGAAATCTCATTAAGATCTGGAAATATGTTAAAAAGAGATGAAATTGTTGTTGATAATGCATTTGCATATGTAATTGCTTTTGGAATAATTAATGATAATAAGCCTGAGCCTCAAACTGTAGAAGAACATAGACATCAAAGTGATTGGCTAAAATGAAAAGAAGCAATTCAAGCTGATTTAGATTCACTAGCTAATTATAAAGTATTTAGACCAATAGTTCAGACACTATAAGATGTCAAACCTGATGAGGCATAAATGGATTTTTGTCCACAAGAGAAATAAGTTAAATGAAATTTTGAGATATAACGCACCGCTTGATGCATAAGGTTTCTCACAAAGACCTGGCATAGATTATGATAAAACATATTCTCTATCATGGATGCCATCATTTTTAGATTTTTGAGTAGTCTGGTAGCCTCTAAAGGGCTTGACATATATTTGATGAACGTAGTGATAGCTTACTTATATAGGTCATTAGATAATGACATATATATGAAAATCTATGAAGGATTAAAAATGCCTGAAGCATATAATTCAAAATCTTGACAAATGTACTTGATTAAACTTCAAAAATCTTTATATGGGGTAAAGCAATCTGGACGCATATGGTACATTTGACTAAGTGAATACTTAGTTAAAAATTAGTATGGGAATAACTCCAATTGCTTAAGTGTTTTCATCAAGAAGATAAATTTCAGATTTTCTATAGTTGCAGTTTATGTTGATGATTTAAATATAGTGGGGACTTTAGAAGAGATTTTTATAATTGTAAACTATTTGAAAAGGAAATTTGAAATAAAAGATCTTGAAAAAACAAAATTTTATCTTAGTTTTCAAGCTGAATATTTGACAAGTGGAATTTTTGTGCATCAATCATCTTATATAGAAAAAATCTTGAAATAGTTTTATATGGATAAATCTTATCCATTAAGTATTCTAATGGTTATTTGTTCTCTTAATGTCACAAAAGATTCTTTTCAGCCTAGAGAAGAGGATGAAGAAATTCTTGGTCCTGAAGTATCATATCTTAGTGCAATAGGAGCACTTTTATATCTTAGACTTGACATAGCTTTTACAATCAATTTGGTAGCGAGATTTAGTTCAGCACCAACTCGAAGACACTGGAATGGTGTAAAACATATTCTCTGCTAGGGCTGTGCGAAACCGAAAATCGAATCAAAATTTAATAACTTGATTCGGTTCGATTTTTTAGATTTTTAGTTTTTTCAGTTCGGTTCTTTTGGGTAATTTCGGTTTAATAGGTTCGGTTCTTAGAGGGTAAAAATCGAAAGAACCGAACCAACCGAACTTATTAAAATGACATTGTTTTGAGCTAAAACGACATCGTTTTGAGGTTTTTATATATAAAAAATATATATATATAAAATTTCGGTTAATTCGATTTTTTCGGTTCGATTCTATAAAAAATATCGGTTTGATTCTGAAAATTTTAAAATTTCGATTTTCGATTTTAGACCGAACCGACTAGTTGAACAGCTCCATTCTCCGCTATTTTCATGGCACTTTCTGACATGGGTTTGCTTTTCCCAAAAGAAGTAAAGTCAAAATTAGTAGGATATGTTGATGTTGAGTATCTTTTAGATCCTCATAAAGCTCAATTACAAACAAATTATGTATTTACATATGGTGATACTGTTATTTTTTGAGAGTCAGTAAAGCAAATCATGATTGCTAACTCATCCAACCATTCAGAAATTTTAGTTATTCATAAGGCAACTCATGAATGTATATGGTTAAGAACTATGATTCAACACATTAAAAGAGCATGCGGATTAGCAATGGAAAACAAGCTAACATTATTGCATGAAGATAATGCAGCATGTATTACACAAATCAAATGCGGCTTTATTAAAAGTGATTGAACCAAACATAATCAATAAAGTTCTTTTATACTCATGAGCTTTTATAAGAAGGATAATATATGCAAAATTCGTTCAAGTGATAATACAACACATTTATTTACAAAAGCATTACTCAGTTCAATTTTCAAAAAACATGTCAGTAGCATTGGAATGTGTAAATTGAAATATATGTTATGATTGATTATATTGTTCAGGGGAAGTCAGTTACCATGAATACTGTACTCTTTTTTCATTACTAAATTTTTATCTCACTGATTTTTTCTTAGCAATATTTTAATAAGGTATATTCATAGTGTACAGTCATTAAATAAAAAGTGTTGTAGAATATTCCTACTGTGGATGACTACAAAATATTCTTATATTAATACTTTCTTTATAATAATTTTCCTATTCAATTTTACTTTGTAATTAAATATTTGTCTCACTTATATATACTTATTATGAGTAATTCATTATATACAAGAAGAAAAATAGGATACGTATTTCTCTATTCATTAAATATTTTATTATCTTGTTTTATTTATTTACAATAATACTATCTAAGTAATGTTATTTTATAAACAGTAGTTGCAAATAATAAATGTCCTGTGCATACTTGTTCATTAACGATTCACTGTATAATAAGTTGAAGCAATTCTTTTCCAAATTACAAACAGACAATTTTAATTTATTTTTCTTTTTTTAAAGCCAACATGACATGTATTATTAAAAAGGTGAGATATTAATTAGCTTTAGATTGCAACACCCATGGTTTTGGCAATTAATAGATACAAAGCTTCTAGCTGTACTTGGTATAATTTTCGCTCACATCATTTGCAAGTAGTGTCATATTTCATAAATAGAAAAATAGGCGCCCCTGGTTTTCTTTTGTTTTTCCTTTTTGACTCCCTATTTTTCTGATAAATAGGAACATAACCGAAAAAGAAAAAATTAGATAAAATGGTAAAAAGAAATTAGAAAAAAAAAAGGGAATGGAAGGTGTCATTTCCATCACCAACTTGCACTAAATCTAAAGCTTCAAATGGTGGAATGAAGTGAAGAAAGGTCACGAGGAGAAGAAAGCCAAAGGCGACAAGTGTGAACTTCCAAAACACTTCTTTTGGCCGCTGCGAGGCTTTTGCTGATCCCTAACCCACTCTCTGAGTTCACACTCTCTGTGCCAAATTATAAAAATAAGTATTAAAAAAGAAATTTTGAAAACGATGCGAGTGTGGAATGTGGACTCTTGAAGTATTAAAAATATTTTGATTTTAATATTAATTTTTTTTTTATTTTTATCAGTCAAAATAACCGAAAGGAAGGGCAATTACACACATAAAGAAACAGCGCTTGTTGTCGTACATGAGGTGTATTAATTAGGGGCATTGACAGCTTGTAGATTGCCTGCGTCAGGACGAGTCTGCGAAATGCTCCTTCGCTATTAGCCATTACAGTCTAACGCTTCACTTACCATTTCTTCCCTCCCCTCTTTTCTTCTACTCACTATAAATTCACCTACTCTTTTCACTCATCAGCCATACAAGCCCCACATCTCGCTTTTCCATTTCTCTTATGTTCTCGCAGTGATCAAATTTGCTTCACTTCTCATGGAGGTTCCATACAGAACGATGAAGCTTTTCCTATCGGTTTCCCTGTTACAGGCGAGAATTCTGCTGCCATTCCCTTCGTCACTGTTTATTTCTTCTTGTATTTTTCTTTTCTTTTCTTTTTTCTTTTTTTTTTTTTTGACATAGGTAGAGCTCTTTTTGCAACATCTCGTTCTGCTTTTGAATCTCTTTTTGGAACTAAATCTGGTGATGCCTTTATCCGGAATTGTCGTTTGGTTGTTGAGAAATTGGAAGAAAGTATAGGAAAAAGTTCGACTTTCTTGTTTGTTTGACGGCTGTTAAAGGTTCTAATATTACCAGGCTTGGTCATGTGCCTTCAATAGGCTTTAATATGCATATGTTTATAAACATAAGTTTGATGGATAAAACCGCAAATGTGAAAAATCAGCTCTTGTTTACTTTTCTTTTGGAAATTGTAACGGAAATGTTCTTGTTCCTTTGTTTTTCTTCTCATCCTCTCTTTTTCTAGTCGAAGTTCACGAAACTACAAATTGCAGTTCTGTCAAGTTTGGAACTTTTCGTTTGTGTTTTTCACAGGCAACTCTCTGCTTTTTTATATCCATCTTAAAGAATCCGCAGTTAAATAGCTGTTATTTCCTGGAGAAATAAATTAACAGACAGATATGGATAATGAAGATAAAAAATTTTCTTATAGTGGATCCATTCAGAGTTTTTTCTTTTTGTTCCTTTTCAAAATTTAAAGTTTTAAAAATTCTATTTTTACAATTTATAATCTTTAATTCTTTTTTCTGTTCATGAACAAAATGGTGACTTTTTTTTTTTCCTTTTCTCTTTCGAAACAAACAGAGATTTAATATTACTAAAATTTTTTAATCAAATGTTGGGATATTATTATTATTATTTTTTCATGCAAGGGGAGGATAAGCACCGCAACAGTGTTTATCATTCCGGGGAATGTCATTCCCAGGATATCAGCTAATAAGCACTTGATAAAGTCCGGGGATAATCGTTGGGATATTATTTAATATTGGTATTTAATCATATCAGCATAGATAAAATTTGTACGTTATCTTTCATATTAATGCAGCAAGAAGTATGCGCACTGCGACCTTTTTTTTCTTTTTCAGCCTTAGTTATGAGATATGCGCCTTTTGGTGAATCTTACTAAAGGTCGATTTCTGTGTATGTCCAGGTTCTGTATATTGCATCCGTCATCCATGCAGAGGTGTCTGATACACAATTACTTTTGGCATCCAAAGTCTTATCTAGGTGAGACATTTTTGTTATTATGCCAAGTAACATTTTCTAGGCATTGACAGGCTTATGTTGCAGACAGAAATGAGTTCTGATAATTTTTTGGTTTTTAAATATCTTTCCATTTAACCTTCTATTGCCCTCGTTTTAATATGCTAAAGAGGTGGTTCTGTGCTCTGATAAATTCCTTCCGTAAATTTTTGAAGTTTAAAATTTATTCAGGCATACACATGTTGTTGTGGCCATATATTTGTGCTATCAATTTTCTTCTCAATGCTTGTTTAATTTCAAGTGGCGCTGCCAAAGGAAATAAATTGTCTTATCTATAAACATTGAGGAATTAATACTTTCTCTTTGCCCTGATTGTTAGGGAAAGGCATTCTGAAGAATATTGTGCCATGTATGACATTTGTGGAAAACGTGATGATGGAAAAGTATTGAACTGTCCTCATGGTTCTCCATCTGTGAAGGTATGTGTTAGGAGTTGTAGCTGTTATTCCGTTAATTCTTCTTTGATGGTGTTCACAACGTGAAATTTTACTATATTCCAAAGTTCGACTTGTAGGGCTTGAATGCTATAATTCTATTTCTCTTATTAATCCCTCTCTGATTGACTTTATTCTCTGGTCAAGTTAAAATAGACTAATAGATAATACCATCTTTTTATCTAATTTCTCCCTGTTTCAGAAGTAGGATAATTCTTTTGTTTTTGGTTCTAAGAGAGTAGAGGTTGTTGTAACTGCTATTTTCTTTATTTCCTACGTGCCATCTGATTCTTTGTTTCTCAGCCAGATGACTTGCTCTCACAAAAAATCCAAAGTTTGTGCCCGACAATCACTGGCAATGTCTGTTGCACAGAAGTGCAGTTTGACACATTAAGGTCACAAGTGCAGCAAGTAAGACTATGCTCTTTAGTTCGTATATTCTGCCTCACGGCTAAGATATTTTTCTTTAGTATTTTAAAGTTTGATGCTCTTTTCTGTGCCATTGGATATAACGTGAGGAAGCTGAGTTCCTTCCCTCTCTACCTACGTCATTTTTTTTCCTCTAATAATAGTTTGCATCTATGGCAACACTTGCATTAAGAGGTTTGAATCATCTATTACTCTAGCAACTAGTCTGATATGTCTTGTTTGAACAAGAAATTTTGCTACTTAATCCTTCAATATATTTTATTATTTAAGTTCATTTCTTTTTATGTATGAACAGCTTGATGTTCTGGTGGCGACGTTATACATAAGATTTTCCATAGAATCCTAAAATTCTTCAATCAGGGATCAGCTTGATGCCTTACATTGAATTTCTCACTTTTCTTTCAACGTATTTATATTATGAAAAGTTCTAATCTAAGTATTGCTCAACTATCCGCTGACCATGTTGCTGTTTTAATGTGCCGATGAGCTTATATTATTCTATTTTCTTTTGAATTGGTAGAAATTGGTGGCTGAGAATCATGAGCTGTGCTAAGGTTAAACCTTGTCAGCGGAGATATCCCATGCTCCTACTGTTTTCTATTCATTCCACCCTTCCTTGAAACTATGCTATTAAAAGTTCACAACCAAATATATATGTATATTTATGAATTTTTGTCTGTTTTGCAGGCAATCCCTTTTCTTGTTGGTTGTCCAGCATGCTTAAGAAACTTTTTGAATCTCTTTTGTGAGCTTTCCTGCTCTCCACATCAGAGTTTATTTATCAATGTGACCGCTATTTCCAAGGTCAGGGGTATTTACCAATCAATTTTTCATATTTGCTTTTAGGAGAGTGTTAATGCTTGTGATCATGACCCATGAATTACTGCATGGCATCACAGTTTCATTTATTATCAGCACTAAGAAGTTGTCCTACTCTTTTTTTCAGATTAAAAATAATTTGATGGTGGATGGAATTGATTTTTTTATAACTGATGCCTTTGGCGAAGGGTTATATGATTCTTGCAAGGATGTGAAGTTTGGTACCATGAATACTCGAGCTCTAAACTTCATTGGCGCTGGTGCTCAAAATTTCAAAGGTGCATTTTTTACTTTGGAAGCTGCAATCTCTCTCTCCCACACACACAAGCTTGCACATGCACTCATGCATGCATCGATATACCTACTCACAAAAAGAAAAACGACTTAACATTTTCTTTGTGGTAAGCACATGGATGGGTCCATATGAATAACAAGACATTTAGTCAATCATAAAGTAGCTGGGGCTTGAATGCTGTAGGGTGTTTTGTGTTGTGGATTCCCCATGATGGGGAATTAGGTGTACCATTGGTAGCTTAAAGTCTTTCTGTGCATGCAATTGTATATTCCATGTGCACATTTCATTTTGCTTCTGAGGGAGGCAACCTTTTGGTCTTTACATTGCTGATTGTTGGTTGCTGTATATTCTGCTTAACTCTGTATTTCTGCATAATTTTGACAGAGTGGTTTGCAATTATTTGTAGACAAGCAGCCCCGAACCAACCA